>JAJOZX010012968.1:0-87905 GCA_023014485.1 Bathynomus jamesi
TGAAAAAAATTGAAAAAAGCAGATTTTAACCAATAATTACAGAAGAGTCCACGATGCACAATAGACAAGATTTATTCACACTTGTATAAAAATAGCTCAGTCATTTAAAAAAAGTTTCTATTCTCTAAAAACAGTTTTCTATAGTCAGCTCACTCAGCTGTCACGTGAGTACCTCGGTTCAGTGTAGCTGTCGCTCTCGTAGCAGGTGGGTGTTCTGTTGTTGGCGTTACTCAGATAGTCTAAACTATATTTCTTATATATTTTGCATTTCTGTATTGTGTTGCCCTAAGTTTGCCATGTACTATTAACTGAAATTAACGTATAATTGATATTAGCTTTTTCTTTTTCAGATTTGTATACTTTCAAATGTCTCGAGTTTGTGCAAAATCAACCAGGGCCTCAACTGAGTGCCCCATGTTTGGTATGGGGAAGATTTGTGGCACAGGAATCTTCCTACATACGAAGGAGTTTTTAAATATTACTTGTTTGTAAGAAACGATTTGAAACAGAATACTAATAAAGATCCTTCAATATCTCAAATATTAGAACAAGTTGTTGATAAATTGAAAACAATTTGGGAAAGTGCTTCCGTCCCAATTCTGTCACACAGGCGAATTGAAACAATGTTCAGAAGCTACCACGAAAAGTATCGTGTCATTATGAAGCCATACCAAAGCAGAAAAAATTCTGAAGCTTACAAAGCAAAGATTGATATGTTCAAAAAAGAAGCACACACACGAAACTTTTTGACATTGCAGCGTGCAAGTGCAAAGTACTAACACAATGTTCTTGTCCCAAAGAAAAAAACGGTTCCAAAGGAAGAAGTGACGTTCCTCTTAGATCAAAGGAGTGAAAGAAAACTGTTTATTGATAGAGTAGATATTACACTCTCAAAGAAAAAAGCATCTACGTTGCTAAGAAAGCAAAAAAGCTGTGAGGCTCACCAAAGAATCTTCACAGGAGAAATTGCAGATACAAATGTTGAATTATCATCATCGACATCAAATAGTGAAAGTGAATCTGGCGAAATATCAGAGATACATTTCCAGAGCCAGTTAGCTCGAAGAGAAAGCTCGAACAACCTGAAGAACAATTATTCAAGAAAAGGAAAACTACAAATCTACCTTCAGTGGCTACTGCTTGTGACAGGACTGCAGTTTCAGATCGAGCTGCAGCATTCATTGTTAGTGCAGTATTGCAAGATATTGGAGAAGTTTCTATTGACAATACATCTGAAGTAGTGGATAGGAGTAAAATCAGAAGAGAAAGACAAAAGAAGAGATCAGAAATTATGAAAGATCAAAATCAGGTCCCAATCAGAGAAATCTATTTTGATGGTCGAAAAGATTCTACACTCTTCCAAGAAAAAAAAGAGTCCAAAGTATATCAGAAGAAGGTAACAGAAGAACATATCACTTTAGTGAGAGAACCTGGTTCAGATTATTTGGGCCATTATTCTGTGAATTCTGGATCAGCTGAAGAAATATGTAAAGGAATGTTTGAGTATATTGGAAATAATGACATGAACCTGGAAAACCTTGTTGCCATTGGATGCGATGGTGCAGCAGTCAACTGGAGAAAAGGGAGGCGTTATAAGGCTTATAGAATTGAAGCTGAAGAAGCCAGTTCAACATTTAGTGTGCCAGCTCCATGCCAATGAATTGCCGCCATTTAGTTGCAAAGCTGGATGGAAAAACATCTGGCCCCCGCGGATTCACCGGTCCTATTGGCAGGGAATTAGAGAACTGTGAGAGTCTTCCTATTGTCGAGTTTGAAAGGATTGATGCTGAGAAACCAACTGTAGACTGTGAAGATCTTAGCACCGACCAAAAATATCTAATTGATATTCATCAGGCCATAACAAAGGGATATTGCTCTCCAGATCTTGCTCATCGTAGTCCAGGCAAAATGGCACATTCACGATGGCTGACTACAGCAAATCGTTTGCTTCGTCTATACGTTTCAACTGTAAGTCCATCTGAGAACCTCATGAACATTGCTTCTTTTATAATGAAGGTCTACATCCCAATGTGGTTTTCTATTAAGCAAAGTACGTCTTTTGTCAATGGCTCAAAACATGTTTTCAAAACTATTGAACTAACAAGAACACTGAATGACGAAGTAAAGGATATTGTAAACCCTGTCATACAAAGAAATGCATTTTTTGCAAATCCAGAAAATATTCTAGCATCAATGATTGATGATGACCGCAGCGCCATAAGAGAATTAGCGTGGAGGCGAATAAAGAAAGCAAGGCAAACAAACAAGGAAAAAGTTGTGAGGCGTTTCACAGTACCTGTTATTCAATTTGAAGCTACTGATTATACTGATTTAATTAATTGGCAAAAATGCATTGTCACTGAACCACCTGTGACAAGACACCTGACAGAAAATGAGATTGAAGAATTCATAGAAAACAAGAGTACCCCTCCATTCGAGAAATTCCCTTGTCATACACAAGTAGTAGAAAGAATGGTAAAATTAGTGACTGAAGCATCATCAAAAGTATTTGGATTGAACGCGCGAGATGGCTTCATAAGATCAACACTTCAGTCACGTAAAAAATGCCATCATTCGAAAGTAAAGCTGAATATAAAGTTTAAATAAAACGTTAATAGAAAAAAACATGCGCAAGGATGGGTGGTTGGGAGGGCATGGGTGGAGCTCGACACGCAGCCACCTCCTATTTTGGTAATTGGAACACTTAATATATAATAATAACAAGTAAGTTTCAGTTATTGTACTAACGCAGAATATAAGAAAATCATTATATTCACTTTTTTCGACGGCTTTGTGGCACCTGAAGATATAATTTCGCAGGACTAATATTTATGCACAGTCATTATCTATAGCACCCACATATTTTCCGCACTAGCCATATTTGAATTTCGAAAAAAAGTTTAAAAACCTCATTTTCGATCCGCCCTAATACACACACACACACACACACACGGATCTTTTCCAATCTATGGGCACCATAGAACGGTGCGTTGAAAATTGAACGTAGGCTATAGGCCATCTTATTCTTAATTCGCACAAAGACCTAGGCTGTGTATATATATATATATGCCCGGTTAGGTTAATTCAGAGGTTCTGAAACGGGGGGTAATTTGGGTATTTCCGGGGGTAATGGAGCAATTCTTAATATGGTAAAAATTTCAACATTAATGTCGGAGTCACGAAAGAGACGATTAACCCTTTGAGGACCATGGTCAAGTATACTCGATTTCTAAAAATTGTTCATTCAGGACCGTGATAGAGAATACTAAACAATCTGCAAAAAATTCCTTTCAAAGAGTTTCAAAGTTTCAAAGTAATTTCAGTTATTTTCAGTAATTAATTTTTCCACTTTCTTTACAACTTCGGCATTGCAAGTTTGTGTTGGGTAATGAGATTAGTTGAGATCAGGAAAAGGGGTAACGGAGTCAAAAAGTTTAAGAACCACTGGGTTAATTGAATGCCCTGTTGGGTTAATTGTATGCCCTTGACGATTGGTTAGATTAAGTCGTGATATTTTCGTTAGTTTTAACGAAAATATCACGACCTAACCAATCGTCAAGGGCGTACAGTTGACCTAACCGGGCATTTAATTAACCTAACCGGGCATTCAATAATTTTACCGTAGGTTTCGATATATATATTATATATATATATATATATCAGTTTAAAAAATATTAATTTCTCTCATTTCATTGGTGCCCATAGAACGGAAAAGTCCATTTACTCAAAGTACTTCTATAATTTTGCAAAAAGGAAGTCAAAAAATCACACCACGATCGGACTTTTGAAAGAGGAAGACAATGCTTTCTCTGATGATCTAACAGAAGTACCTGAAACATTAAGAGCTCAGTACTAATCATCTTTCAGTACCCCAAAAACTGACAAACTGATATGCGATAGAAACGCGTTCTTTGAAGAAGAACTACAAGGGGAAAGTATAACGGACTTCGACTTTACGACGGATGATATTACACAAGTTATAGGGGAACTAAAAACACAGGCGGCAGGACCAGACAAATGGAATCCACACTGATCAAAAACTGCAAGAATGCAATCGCTGAGCCCCTATATTGGATATGGAGGCGATCACTAGACACGGGAGAAATACCGACATCTTGAAGAGAGCGAGCATATTCCCACTATATAAAGGAGAGATCGATCCGAGACCAAAAACTATAGGCCAGTGTCGCTTACATCTCATCTCACTAAAATATTTGAAAGAATAGTTAGAGAGAAAAATCTGACATTTTGGAAACTCAGAAAAAATTAAATGATAACCAACATGGATTTCGGTCAGGCAGATCATGCCTATCACAACTAATGGAACACTACAACAACATTATTGATGCACTTGAAAGTAATGAAAACTATGATGTAATATACGTAGACTTTGCCAAAGCGTTCGATAACTGTGACCATGGAATCCTAATACATAAACTGAAATATATGGGAATAACAGGAAAAGTAGGGAAATAGATATATAATTTTCTTAGTGAGCGGCGGCAAGTCGTTACAGTTCAAGGAATATCTTCTTCAGAATCATAGGCCTTCAGCTCAGTATCACAAGGAACAGTATTGGCTCCACTACTCTTCATAATCATGCTGACTGACATAGATGAGGACGTTATCAGAGACAGCACAGTAACATCCTTTGCCGATGACACAAAGAACAGTAGGAAAATAAGAAACCCAGAAGATATAGGATCTCTACAAACCGACATGAATAGAATCTACAAGTGGACGGAAGACAACAATACGAAGTTTAACACTGAGAAATTTGAACTGTTACTGTACGGAAGAAAAGAGGATCTAAAATCCATGGAATACTATACCCCAAATGGACAGGAAATTCAGAGAAATTATAAAGCAAAAGATTTTAGAGTTGTAATGACTGATGATGCGAAATTTGAAACACAAAATAAGATAGCAGTAAACAGAGCAAAGAGAATAACTAGGCAGATACTAAGAACCTTTAAACGAAGGGAAAGGAATATGATGATTCCTCTAATGAAAAAATTGATCATACCCAAATTGGAATACTGCTCGGTCCTAACATCCCTATATAAAAGACATTAGTCGGCTAGAAGGGGTTCTGAGAAGCTTCACAGCCAAGATCAAGGGGTGCAAAGAACTAAATTACTGGGAAAGGTTACGTGAATTAAACCTATATTCACTGGAAAGAAGAAAAGAGAGATACACCATTATTTACACTTGGAAAATAATGGAGAAACTATTCCTAATCTTACTCTGAACCCTGTAATTCCCCAAACAACAGTGGAAAGTAAAAAAGGAAGACTGTGTCGTGTTCCCAAACTAAAGAAAATAGCTTTGTTGCGAGAGGACCAAAACTGTTTAATCAGCTGCCCAAAGAACTAAGGAACACGGGTGGTGTTGCGGTGGACATCTTCAAAAGAAGATTAGACGTCTGACTCAGAACAATCCCCGATGAGCCGGCCGGCGTTCCTGGCTATGTGAGGTGGAAAGTACAAGAAACCAACTCTGTACTTCACCAGGCCAACTTGAGAGGAGGGGCGACAAGTTTGACCTTCGTGAAATGAGAAATCATCACGCGGAACATTTGAAAGGTTGGAAGGAAAGGTGTGTGTGTGTATATATATATATATATATATATATATATATATATATGGTGCTCTTCCAACACGTGCTCTACCGTAAAATTTACATTCCAATATGTGCTAACTAACGAAAATATCACGACCTAACCTAACCAATCGTCAAGGGCGTACAATTGACCTAACGATTGGTTAGGTTAGGTCGTGATATTTTCGTTAGTTAGCACATATTGGAATGTAAATTTTACGGTAGAGCACGTATTGGAAGAGCCCATATGGGCTTATGCCCATATGGGCATAAGCCATAGAACTGACAAACCTTTGAAAACTAAAGAAGCTTCAGCTATACGCAGCCATGTTGTTCTATGCAAAGTCGATATAACTTTAGCTAATTTTAACATTTTAGATTCCGCTCCGTGTGAGCAAACGTTAAGACTTTTAGAATCCCAATATATTAAAAAACTCTCCCCTTCGCTTAACTCTGATATTTCATCCGTTCCCCTCCGTCTAAACTGAACATCTTGAACAACCAACCTTTACTTGGTTTTAGATGCTTCTGTTTTTTTAGTTTTGCCTCGGAATCTGTGCTGCTTAGACTTAAGGTGTGTTCCTTTTAGTGTGGGTTTTTAATTTTTTAGTGTTTTAAAAGATAGCCTGTGAATTTTTAGTTTTTTGAGTTTTACATTTTGTATTTTATAGCTGTTATTCATTGTTCGTTTTTAGTGTCACTTTTATTGTTTTAAAGCTTGTTAATTGTTCGCTTTTGTTTCATAATAGTCATTATGGTTTTTAATTGTAACTTTCTAGAATTTTTTTAGTGTGACTTTGTTTTTAATGCTTGTGGATTTTTTCCCTATTTTATTTTGTTAATGTCATTATGGTTTTTAATATGTTTTTAACTTTTTATATATATATATATATATACATATTGGTGAAGGCCGCTTCTGGCAAGCTTCAATTTCAATTTAAGCAGAAAGCAACAGACAAGAAGGAAAGAAACATCCATCAAGTTGGAAGGGACTATATTTTGTATATTGCAACGTTTCAAGCACAAACTATGCTCATCCTCAGCAAAAATTCTAAAAAGTTAAAAACATATTAAAAACCATAATGACATTAACAAAATAAATAGGGAAAAAATCCACAAGCATTAAAAACAAAGTCACACTAAAAAAAATCTAGAAAGTTACAATTAAAAACCATAATGACTATTATGAAACAAAAGCGAACAATTAACAAGCTTTAAAACAATAAAAGTGACACTAAAAACGAACAATGAATAACAGCTATAAAATACAAAATGTAAAACTCAAAAACTAAAAATTCACAGGCTATCTTTTAAAACACTAAAAATTAAAAACCCACACTAAAAGGAACACACCTTAAGTCTAAGCAGCACAGATTCCGAGCAAAACTAAAAAAACAGAAGCATCTAAAACCAAGTAAAGGTTGGTTGTTCAAGATGTTCAGTTTAGACGGAGGGGAACGGATGAATATCAGAGTTAAGCGAAGGGGAGAGTTTTTTAATATATTGGGATTCTAAAAGTCTTAACGTTTGCTCACACGGAGCGGAATCTAAAATGTTAAAATTAGCTAAGTTATATCGACTTTGCATAGAACAAATGGCTGCGTATAGCTGAAGCTTCTTTAGTTTTCAAAGGTTTGTCAGTTCTATGGCTTATGCCCATATCGGCACAGAAACGCGACTCGAGGCTCCGCACAGTGCTACCAATATAGCTCCGATCACATCGGGGACACTTGAATTCATAAACGACAGCACTGCGCAGAGCATCCGATACACGGTCTTTAACATTAAAATATGAGCCAATAGAACGACGGTTGACAAATACTAGTTTAAAATCTATTTGACAATAAAATTTACTAAGAAGTGGCAGAAGGTTATTACGGCAATAGGAATTCAGATATCCCATTTCTGGGAGCACTAGATAATATACATTTTTAGGCACGTTAAAATTATACTTTTTAGGTTTGTAAATGTTAGCTAGAAATCTATTGATAGCGTTTTCTACAATCTGCAAAGGATAGCCATTATTCACAAAATATTTTCTTAAAAAAACAAATTCATTATGCAGACATTGATAGTTGGAACATAAATTATACGCTCGGTTAAGTAGGGTGTTTACAGATGCCAGCTTATATTTAAAATCACAATAACTTAAAAAATTAAGACCAAGACCAGTGAACGTCTTCTTACGAAAAACTGAAGTAATAATAGAATCACTCTCTCTGCTAATCAGTAAATCCAAGAAAGGCGCTTGGAGTCAGATTCTTCCTCCAGAGTAAACTTTATGTTTGGATGCAAGTTATTTAAAAATGTAAAAAATTGATGAGCACTGCTAGCATCAGTAAACACTGCAAAAATATCGTCAACATATCGTCTATAAAAAATAGGCCTTATAGGGGTAGGAGGCTGGGTAAACATTTTAGTTTCTAAATAGGTCATGAAACAATCTGCAGCCAAAGCCGGCCGATCGGAGATCCCATGCCCACGCCATTAATCTGCTGGTATATATCTCCATTAATATAAAAGTACTACCTTTAAGAGTTTGCTCTAACATAGAATTAATGTCTTTTTTATCAAAACTTTGAAATTTGGGGGAATTACTAAAAACCTTGTCAAGGATAATTTTACGAGTTTCGTCCACAGGGATATTGGTAAACAGGGAACTAACGTCAAAACTTACCAAGTAATGGTTTGAGTTAAATTTCTTATTAAGAAGTTCCCTTTGAAAAGACGCGGAATCGGAAATAGTATACTCATTTTTGGAGAAAGGGGAAAGCAAACTAACCAAAAATTTGGCAAGATTATACGAGGGCAAGCTATATGAAGCCAGAATAGGCCTCAAAGGAATCCCGGGTTTGTGTATCTTAGGGACAATATAGTCGTCCCAGATCACATCCCGTTGCAAAAAGTTTTTTTATAAGTTAATAAATCTATTGCTTTTTTAGTTTTCAAAGATGACAGTAACCTATTGATTTTATCCTCAAGCCGTAAGATTACAATTTTTGCACGATCCTTAATTAGTTTAAATTTCGAACCATCTTTAACAATTCTAAGGTTTTATTAACATAATCCGCACGATTAAGAATTACAACACCCCTACCCTTATCTGGCCTAGTAACTAAAATGTTGGGGTTACGGGACAGATCGCGAAGAACACAAACATCAGATTTCCGAAATATAATAGAATTATGGCTGCAGATAACTTTTTGAAACAAATTATTCACAACAATTGACATTTCTGAAGAAAACCTGTTAAAATTACCTTTGATGGGTTGTGACTTAAGATCTGACAATAATTTTTCAAACGGCAACAAAAAGCGGGGTTTAGAGAAATTAAAAACTGGAATTTTAAAATGCAGGCCCAAAGAGAGCAAAAACCTTTCCCTCGCGGACAATGTATAAGCTGAAAGGTTAATAATAGTCTTAGACGAATCTACAAATCTAGGACCACTCAGACCCAAACTGCGTAACTTCCTTTCATGCGTAACTGAAACTTTATCAAGAAACGCGTTTAAGTTACGTAGACTAAATTTTTAATCATTATGAAATCCAAAAATGAAAGTTTAATTTTCAGATTAGCTTCTATTTTTTCAACCGAAGCCGACAGAGAAGAGAGTTGCTTGATTTTTAAGTTAATTTCACAATTCAAAAGATAAGTCATGGAATCTTTATAAAATTGGGAATGATAGAGAGACTCGCGGTATAATTTAAAGTATATAAACTTAGGAAAAACACCACCAGCACGACAGATCTCCAAAAACTCTCCATCCTTTTTTATCTTTGCAAGTCGCACGGAGTCTTTTGTATATTTGCGAAAAGTACACAAAACTTCTTGTCCATAATGATTACGTACATATTGGTGAAGGCCGCTTCTGGCAAGCTTCAATTTCAATTTAAGCAGAAAGCAACAGACAAGAAGGAAAGAAACATCCATCAAGTTGGAAAGGGACTATATTTTGTATATTGCAACGTTTCAAGCACAAACTATGCTCATCCTCAGGCAAAAATTCTAAATATGTACGTAATCATTATGGACAAGAAGTTTTGTGTACTTTTCGCAAATATACAAAAGACTCCGTGCGACTTGCAAAGATAAAAAAGGATGGAGAGTTTTTGGAGATCTGTCGTGCTGGTGGTGTTTTTTAAGTTTATATACTTTAAATTATACCGCGAGTCTCTCTATCATTCCCAATTTTATAAAGATTCCATGACTTATCTTTTGAATTGTGAAATTAACTTAAAAATCAAGCAACTCTCTTCTCTGTCGGCTTCGGTTGAAAAAATAGAAGCTAATCTGAAAACTAAACTTTCATTTTTGGATTTCATAATGATTAAAAATTTTAGTCTACGTAACTTAAACGCGTTTCTTGATAAAGTTTCAGTTACGCATGAAAGGAAGTTACGCAGTTTGGGTCTGAGTGGTCCTAGATTTGTAGATTCGTCTAAGACTATTATTAACCTTTCAGCTTATACATTGTCCGCGAGGGAAAGGTTTTTGCTCTCTTTGGGCCTGCATTTTAAAATTCCAGTTTTTAATTTCTCTAAACCCCGCTTTTTGTTGCCGTTTGAAAAATTATTGTCAGATCTTAAGTCACAACCCATCAAAGGTAATTTTAACAGGTTTTCTTCAGAAATGTCAATTGTTGTGAATAATTTGTTTCAAAAAGTTATCTGCAGCCATAATTCTATTATATTTCGGAAATCTGATGTTTGTGTTCTTCGCGATCTGTCCCGTAACCCCAACATTTTAGTTACTAGGCCAGATAAGGGTAGGGGTGTTGTAATTCTTAATCGTGCGGATTATGTTAATAAAACCTTAGAATTGTTAAAAGATGGTTCGAAATTTAAACTAATTAAGGATCGTGCAAAAATTGTAATCTTACGGCTTGAGGATAAAATCAATAGGTTACTGTCATCTTTGAAAACTAAAAAAGCAATAGATTTATTAACTTATAAAAAAACTTTTTGCAACGGGATGTGATCTGGGACGACTATATTGTCTCCCTAAGATACACAAACCCGGATTCCTTTGAGGCCTATTCTGGCTTCATATAGCTTGCCCTCGTATAATCTTGCCAAATTTTTGGTTAGTTTGCTTTCCCCTTTCTCCAAAAATGAGTATACTATTTCCGATTCCGCGTCTTTTCAAAGGGAACTTCTTAATAAGAAATTTAACTCAAACCATTACTTGGTAAGTTTTGACGTTAGTTCCCTGTTTACCAATATCCCTGTGGACGAAACTCGTAAAATTATCCTTGACAAGGTTTTTAGTAATTCCCCCAAATTTCAAAGTTTTGATAAAAAAGACATTAATTCTATGTTAGAGCAAACTCTTAAAGGTAGTACTTTTATATTTAATGGAGATATATACCAGCAGATTGATGGCGTGGGCATGGGATATCCGATCGGCCCTTTGGCTGCAGATTGTTTCATGACCTATTTAGAAACTAAAATGTTTACCCAGCCTCCTACCCCTATAAGGCCTATTTTTTATAGACGATATGTTGACGATATTTTTGCAGTGTTTACTGATGCTAGCAGTGCTCATCAATTTTTTACATTTTTAAATAACTTGCATCCAAACATAAAGTTTACTCTGGAGGAAGAATCTGACTCCAAGCTGCCTTTCTTGGATTTACTGATTAGCAGAGAGAGTGATTCTATTATTACTTCAGTTTTTCGTAAGAAGACGTTCACTGGTCTTGGTCTTAATTTTTTAAGTTATTGTGATTTTAAATATAAGCTGGCATCTGTAAACACCCTACTTAACCGAGCGTATAATTTATGTTCCAACTATCAATGTCTGCATAATGAATTTGTTTTTTTTAAGAAAATATTTTGTGAATAATGGCTATCCTTTGCAGATTGTAGAAAACGCTATCAATAGATTTCTAGCTAACATTTACAAACCTAAAAAGTATAATTTTAACGTGCCTAAAAATGTATATTATCTAGTGCTCCCAGAAATGGGATATCTGAATTCCTATTGCCGTAATAACCTTCTGCCACTTCTTAGTAAATTTTATTGTTAAATAGATTTTAAACTAGTATTTGTCAACCGTCGTTCTATTGGCTCATATTTTAATGTTAAAGACCGTGTATCGGATGCTCTGCGCAGTGCTGTCGTTTATGAATTCAAGTGTCCCCGATGTGATCGGAGCTATATTGGTAGCACTGTGCGGAGCCTCGAGTCGCGTTTCTGTGCCGATATGGGCATAAGCCATAGAACTGACAAACCTTTGAAAACTAAAGAAGCTTCAGCTATACGCAGCCATGTTGTTCTATGCAAAGTCGATATAACTTTAGCTAATTTTAACATTTTAGATTCCGCTCCGTGTGAGCAAACGTTAAGACTTTTAGAATCCCTATATATTAAAAAACTCTCCCCTTCGCTTAACTCTGATATTTCATCCGTTCCCCTCCGTCTAAACTGAACATCTTGAACAACCAACCTTTACTTGGTTTTAGATGCTTCTGTTTTTTTAGTTTTGCCTCGGAATCTGTGCTGCTTAGACTTAAGGTGTGTTCCTTTTAGTGTGGGTTTTTAATTTTTTAGTGTTTTAAAAGATAGCCTGTGAATTTTTAGTTTTTTGAGTTTTACATTTTGTATTTTATAGCTGTTATTCATTGTTCGTTTTTAGTGTCACTTTTATTGTTTTAAAGCTTGTTAATTGTTCGCTTTTGTTTCATAATAGTCATTATGGTTTTTAATTGTAACTTTCTAGAATTTTTTTAGTGTGACTTTGTTTTAATGCTTGTGGATTTTTTCCCTATTTTATTTTGTTAATGTCATTATGGTTTTTAATATGTTTTTAACTTTTTAGAATTTTTGCCTGAGGATGAGCATAGTTTGTGCTTGAAACGTTGCAATATACAAAATATAGTCCCTTTCCAACTTGATGGATGTTTCTTTCCTTCTTGTCTGTTGCTTTCTGCTTATATATATATATATATATATATATGATGAATAAAACCACGAAGGAAAGGAAACAGAGTGGTGCTCAAGCGCTTTCGTCTAATGACATCCTCAGGAACACTGAAGTAAATAAAGAGTTCAAGACTATATATAGGCTACAAAAAATAATATATATATAAAAAATGTGGGAGGAGCATACAAATTTGTAAGGAAAACTACCAATTTTAGCACTTTGCCCGAATTCAACACAAGATCGAATGGATTGTTTACAACCAATTTTATAGATAATGCCTGAATGATATATAGGTCACAAAATAAAAAATAAAAATAAATTGAAAAATAAAAATTGTAAGAGGAGCATACAAATTTATAAGAGAAAATTACCAAAGTTTTAGCACTCTGCCCTTCTTGTTTAAATCCGTTCTGAACGAATTCAAAAAAACGGGATCGAGTTGAAAAAGACCTTTGCTCATGTAAAAGTTATTTGTAAGTTGGATAATAGCAGACTCAAGAATATTTCTATTAACGATGTTGCTAAAGTGAAACAAAACTGAAGCATTATTTCAATCAATACAATGGGATAACTCTGACAAATGGACAAAAAGGGCACTGGACGACTGTCCCGTTCTAACGGAATATTGATGCTGTTTTACACGTGTGTGAAAATCCTTTCCCGTCTGACCTATGTAAAAGGAATCACATTGTTTACAACCAATTTTATAGATATATAATGCCTGAATTATTGGTAGGGCTATTTTTTACTATGATATTTTTCACAATATTGTTACATGAAAATACTACATTAATATCCAAAAGTTTAAGTACATTAGCAATGCCTAAAAAGCCCGGGAAAAATGGAAGTACTAAAGATTCTTTGACAAAGTACGAGTGTTATCATTCACACAATAGAAGGTTCGTTTTGCCTTGTTCAGACAAGATTCCATAAACGCAGGTGGGTAGCACAGATCACTTCCAATACCGTTGATTTTTTCCAATTCGGCATCGATGTATTCTGGACTGGCGATCCTAAGAGCGCGAGAAACATTGAAGAAAATATGGCCTTCTTAATCGGGGTGTCATGTCCAGAGTAAAAGTGTTCGACAAATTGTTTGTTTTCTTCCGATAGATACTAAACTTAAAACCTGGGCTTTCCCTATGTACACGCACTTAGGAAGAACCCGCAGGATGACGTCCTCAAATCATTCAATAGTGGCTTGAAACGCATTCTCAAAGATTAAGGACTTAATTCCGCTTTTCATGTCCACTTCACCTTCTCTTCCCTACCTTTACGGTCTTATTAAAACCCACAAACCTGGCAACCCTATGCGCCCTATTATTACCTTGGTGGGCTCTATTACCTATAAACTGTCCAAATGGCTTGTCAAAGTCTTGTCCCCATTCTCGGAACTATCTCTGATTCACATGTAAAAAATTCCTTGGATCTTACTGAAAATTTGAATAATGTACGCTCTGAAACCAACGACAGATTGATCAGTTTTGACGTTTGTTCATTGTTTACAAAAGTGCCGATTGACGATATGCTTGACTTTCTCTCCCGAGAATTACATAAGTACGACCTGCCACTACCTGCACACACCGTTTTGGAACTTATTAAGCTTTGCATCAAAGACTGTAAATTCACTTTCAATAGCGAGTATTATCAACAGGTTTTTGGGATGGCCATGGGCAACTCCTTGTCGCCCCTCCTCTCCAATATTTATATGGAGTTTTTCGAAATTACTTACATTCCGAAAATCCTGGGGGTTGGCATCCCATGGTTGCGGTACGTCGACGATATTTTGTGTATCTGGTCCATGAATCGTGACCTGGATGACTTCCTCCTTCAGTTAAATGATCAAGTCCCCTCCAATAAGTTTACTTTATAAATGGAACAAGACAACTCAATCCCGTTTTTGGATGTACGTGTACATAGGGAAAGCCCAGGTTTTAAGTTTAGTATCTATCGAAAAAAAAAAACAATTTGTCCTACGTACACTTTTACTCTGGACATGACACCCCAATTAAGAAGGCCATATTTTCTTCAATGTTTCTCCGCGCTCTTGGGATCGCCAGTCCAGAATACATCGATGCCGAATTTGAAAAAATCAACGGTATTGGAAGTGATCTGTACTAGCCACCTGCGTTTATGGAATCTTGTCTTAACAAGGCAAAACGAACCTTCTATCGTGTGAATAATAACACTCGTACTTTGTCAAAGAATATTTTAGTACTTCCATTTTTCCGGGCTTTTTAGGCATTGCTAATGTACTTAAACTTTTGGATATTAATGTAGTATTTTCATATACAATATTGTGAAAAATATCATAGTAAAAAATAGCCCTACCAATAATTCAGGCATTATATATCTATAAAATTGGTTGTAAACAATGTGATTCCTTTTACATTGGTCAGACGGGAAAGGATTTGCACACGCGTGTAAAACAGCATCAATATTCCGTTAGAACGGAACAGTCGTCCAGTGCCCTTTTTGTCCATTTGTCAGAGTTATCTCATTGTATTGACTGGAATAATGCTTGTTTTGTTTCACTCTAGCAACATTGTTAATAGAAATATTCTTGAGTCTGCTATTATCCAACTTACAAATAACTTTAACATTAGCAAAGGTCTTTTTCAACTCGATCCCGTTGTTTTGAATTCGTTCAGAATGGATTTAGACAAGAAGGGCAGAGTGATAAAACGTTGATAATTTTCCCTTATAAATTTGTATGCTCCTCTTACAATTTTTATTTTTCAATTTATTTTTATTTTTATTTTTTTTGTGACCTATATATCATTCAGGCCTTATCTATAAAATTGGTAGTAAACAATCCATTCGATCTTGTATTGAATTCGGGCAAAGTGCTAAAATTGGTAGTTTTCCTTACAAATTTGTATGCTCCTCCCACAATTTTTATTTCTATATTTATTATATATATACACAGGGTGTTTCAGGAGGAAAGGTCAATACTTCGGGAGGTGATAGTATCGGTCATTGTGAGAAAAAAATTCATATGAACATGTGTCTAATTCTGAATGGTTACGGAGATAGAGCTGTTTGAATCTACAAATACAAAAGCATTGTTAATGGTAATCAAGAAAGAAACCAATTACTGTTTCTAACATTTAATGTTTAAACATTGGCATTTTGAATGGTATCAGATACAGAAATGACAAATTTGTTAGTTTACAATACGTTTTCGAAAATCCCACCGTCAACCTCAATGCACTTTGCAACTCGTGTGCGAAGATCGCGTGTTGTTCGTCTGAGTTGATCTTTACGTTCCTTTATGCGGGCAGCAGCATCCAAAATGCGCGCGAGCAATTCGTCTCGTGTATCCACCTTTCTTTTGTAAGCTTGACTTTTCATCCACCCCCACAAACAATAATTTAACGGAGAGGTCTGGAGACCTTGGTGGCCATTGAATGGGACCACCACAGCCGATCCATCGACCAGGGCAAGTTTGATTTAGGTATTGCATCACCAGACGGGTAGAATGTGGAGGAGCTCCGTCATGCTGAAAGTACATACCAGCGCGTGTAGCCAAAGGAACATCCTCCAATAGTCCTGGCAATTCATTTTGCAGAAATTCTAGGTAACTTTGTCCTGTAAAACGATTCTCTAAAGCAGGGGTGGGGAAACCCTCGCCAGCGGGCGAAATTTCGCCCACGAGCTAATTTCAATTCGCCCGCTTAGGTATTTATTATTTACTAAAAATTATTTATTTACAGCCCAGCAAATAGCTTTTTAAAATACATCTTATATACAGCGTGTCCCAAAGAAATGTATACCCACTTTGTTCGATAATACCAGCTATGAGGATAATAAATATATTACTTTTTATGTTTTTTAATAAAGAATTTTCTCCTGAATCTAAATATGTAATTATTTTTTTAAAAATTGAAAAACAAAAAAGTTACAGATGTTTAAATTATAATTATTATTTTCGAGACTTCTTGTGCGATATTTTCTAATATTTTTGCACGTATACGAGATAAGTTTGAAACCGACGGCACTGTACAAAACTTACAAAAACAACGTTCTGGAAGACGTCGAACATCTTAGATAAAGTGTCATTTAACCATGAAATTTGTAAATTTGTTGAATTAACTAATAATTACAACATTTATGCTTCAATATCAACACTAAACATAAGTATCTCAAAACAGTCGGTTAAAATATTAGAAAATATCGCACATGAAGTCTCGAAAATAATAATTATAATTTAAACATCTGTAACTTTTTTGTTCTTCAATTTTTAATAAAAATAATTACATATTTAGATTCAGAAGAAAATTCTTTATTACAAAACATATAAAAAGTAATATATTTATTATCCTCATAGCTGGTATTATCGAACAAAGTGGGTATACATTTCTTTGGGACACGCTGTATATATAGCTTAAAATTTGCCAGACGCCCGCGGAGGTGTTTGTTATCGATTTTCGCCCTTGGTACTGAAAAGTTTCCCCACCCCTGCTCTAAAGTCACAGGACCAATCAGCTGATCATCGATGATACCGCACCACACATTGGCAGAGAAGCGATGTTGAAAATTTGTTTCCACAGTGCATTTGGATTTTCGTCCGACCACCGATGAGAGTTACGAGTGTTGTTGACACCGTCACGGGTGAAAGTAGCTTCATCGGTGAACAGTATTAATCGAAGCAATCGGCGATTAGCATTTACCCAATGACAAAATTCCAGTCGCATGGCAGCGTCTCCTGGTTGAAGGTGTTGTACAGTAGGGCGGAGTGAAAACCTCATTTTTTCGGATTTTCAAATTGGCTAGTGTGGAAAATGTGTGGAGTAGTGAGGAAATAAGCTGGTATAAATTTAAAATCATAACATTAATATCTTCAGGTGCCACAATGACCTTCAATATTGAAAAAAATTGAAAAAAGCCGATTTTAACCAATAATTACAGAAGAGCACGATGCACAATAGACAAGAATTTATTCACACTTGTATAAAAATAGCTCAGTCAACCTTTAAAAAAAGTTTTTATTCTCTAAAAACAGTTTTCTATAGTCAGCTCACTCAGCTGTCACGTGAGTACCTCGGTTCAGTGTAGCTGTCGCTCTCGTAGCAGGTGGGTGTTCTGTTGTTGGCGTTACTCAGATAGTCTAAACTATATTTCTTATATATTTTGCATTTCTGTATTGTGTTGCCCTAAGTTTGCCATGTACTATTAACTGAAATTAACGTATAATTGATATTAGCTCTTTCTTTTTCAGATTTGTATACTTTCAAAATGTCTCGAGTTTGTGCAAAATCAACCAGGGCCTCAACTGAGTGCCCCATGTTTGGTATGGGGGAAGATTTGTGGCACAGGAATCTTCCTACATACGAAGGAGTTTTTAAATATTACTTGTTTGTAAGAAACGATTTGAAACAGAATACTAATAAAGATCCTTCAATATCTCAAATATTAGAACAAGTTGTTGATAAATTGAAAACAATTTGGGAAAGTGCTTCCGTCCCAATTCTGTCAGACAGGCGAATTGAAACAATGTTCAGAAGCTACCACGAAAAGTATCGTGTCATTATGAAGCCATACCAAAGCAGAAAAAATTCTGAAGCTTACAAAGCAAAGATTGATATGTTCAAAAAAGAAGCACACACGAAACTTTTGACATTGCAGCGTGCAAGTGCAAAGTACTAACACAATGTTCTTGTCCCAAAGAAAAAACGGTTCCAAAGGAAGAAGTGACGTTCCTCTTAGATCAAAGGAGTGAAAGAAAACTGTTTATTGATAGAGTAGATATTACACTCTCAAAGAAAAAAGCATCTACGTTGCTAAGAAAGCAAAAAGAAGCTGAGGCTCACCAAAGAATCTTCACAGGAGAAATTGCAGGATACAAATGTTGAATTATCATCATCGACATCAAATAGTGAAAGTGAATCTGGCGAAATATCAGACGATACATTTCCAGAGCCAGTTAGCTCGAAGAGAAAGCTCGAACAACCTGAAGAACAATTATTCAAGAAAAGGAAAACTACAAATCTACCTTCAGTGGCTACTGCTTGTGACAGGACTGCAGTTTCAGATCGAGCTGCAGCATTCATTGTTAGTGCAGTATTGCAAGATATTGGAGAAGTTTCTATTGACAATACATCTGAAGTAGTGGATAGGAGTAAAATCAGAAGAGAAAGACAAAAGAAGAGATCAGAAATTATGAAAGATCAAAATCAGGTCCCAATCAGAGGAATCTATTTTGATGGTCGAAAAGATTCTACACTCTTCCAAGAAAAAAAAAGAGTCCAAAGTATATCAGAAGAAGGTAACAGAAGAACATATCACTTTAGTGAGAGAACCTGGTTCAGATTATTTGGGCCATTATTCTGTGAATTCTGGATCAGCTGAAGAAATATGTAAAGGAATGTTTGAGTATATTGGAAATAATGACATGAACCTGGAAAACCTTGTTGCCATTGGATGCGATGGTGCAGCAGTCAACACTGGAGAAAAGGGAGGCGTTATAAGGCTTATAGAATTGAAGCTGAAGAAGCCAGTTCAACATTTAGTGTGCCAGCTCCATGCCAATGAATTGCCATTACGCCATTTAGTTGCAAAGCTGGATGGAAAAACATCTGGCCCCCGCGGATTCACCGGTCCTATTGGCAGGGAATTAGAGAACTGTGAGAGTCTTCCTATTGTCGAGTTTGAAAGGATTGATGCTGAGGAACCAACTGTAGACTGTGAAGATCTTAGCACCGACCAAAAATATCTAATTGATATTCATCAGGCCATAACAAAGGGATATTGCTCTCCAGATCTTGCTCATCGTAGTCCAGGCAAAATGGCACATTCACGATGGCTGACTACAGCAAATCGTTTGCTTCGTCTATACGTTTCAACTGTAAGTCCATCTGAGAACCTCATGAACATTGCTTCTTTTATAATGAAGGTCTACATCCCAATGTGGTTTTCTATTAAGCAAAGTACGTCTTTTGTCAATGGCTCAAAACATGTTTTCAAAACTATTGAACTAACAAGAACACTGAATGACGAAGTAAAGGATATTGTAAACCCTGTCATACAAAGAAATGCATTTTTTGCAAATCCAGAAAATATTCTAGCATCAATGATTCATGATGACCGCAGCGCCATAAGAGAATTAGCGTGGAGGCGAATAAAGAAAGCAAGGCAAACAAACAAGGAAAAAGTTGTGAGGCGTTTCACAGTACCTGTTATTCAATTTGAAGCTACTGATTATACTGATTTAATTAATTGGCAAAAATGCATTGTCACTGAACCACCTGTGACAAGACACCTGACAGAAAATGAGATTGAAGAATTCATAGAAAACAAGAGTACCCCTCCATTCGAGAAATTCCCTTGTCATACACAAGTAGTAGAAAGAATGGTAAAATTAGTGACTGAAGCATCATCAAAAGTATTTGGATTGAACGCGCGAGATGGCTTCATAAGATCAACACTTCAGTCACGTAAAAAATGCCATCATTCGAAAGTAAAGCTGAATATAAAGTTTAAATAAAACGTTAATAGAAAAAAACATGCGCAAGGATGGGTGGTTGGGAGGGCATGGGTGGAGCTCGACACGCAGCCACCTCCTCGTGGTGAGTTCTGGATTATTTAGATCATTAATCAAAAGAACATTGATCTAAATAAACTAAGAGCCGCGTAATTCAGTAACTATTTTGGTAATTGGAACACTTAATATATAATAATAACAAGTAAGTTTCAGTTATTGTACAAATGCAGAATATAAGAAAATCATTATATTTCTCTTTTTTCGACGGCTTTGTGGCACCTGAAGATATAATTTCGCAGGACTAATATTTATGCACAGTCATTATCTATAGCACCCACATATTTTCCGCACTAGCCATATTTGAATTTCGAAATAAAGTTTAAAAACCTCATTTTCGATCCGCCCTATGTACAGTGTACACGCTGTACATGATATAGATGCAAGCCTTCCTCACGTAATGTTCGCCATACTCTTGTGTGTGGTACACCGAGACGTGTAGAAATTCTTTGTGAGCTCGTAGTAGGACTACGCTCTACCAACTGAAGAATGTTTTCCGCTTCATCCACATCTTGTTGACCTTCACGTTCAGATGAAACATGAGCGCTGGGAAGTGTACCAATTTTACGCAATGTGTTGAAAACCCTGGTAAACACACTTCGATCCGGAATTCTGAGGTTCGGAAACCGTCGACGGTATTCTGCAACAGCAGCTGTTGCACTTCCATCGCAAAAACCGTAGACATACACCATATCTGCATATTCGGCATGTGTGAAGGTGTGTGGCATTCTTAACACTGCTTCAAACACCAAACAATGTCACACAAGTCAGCTGTCGATTGGCTTATGTTACATGCTTACATTACAGCTTACATGGTTCAAGGTTATAGGGGAGGGAAGGGGAGGAAGAGCTGCGCGCGCATCAGATTCAAACGGCTCTATCTCCGTAACCATTCAGAATTAGAGACATGTTCATATGAACTTTTTTTCTCACAATGACCGATACTATCACCTCCCGAAGTATTGACCTTTCCTCCTGAAACACACTGTATATATATATATTTTTTTTGTAACCTATATGTAGTCTTGAACTCTTTATTTAATTCAGTGTTCCTGAGGATGTCATTAGACGATTAGCGCTTGAGCACCACTGTATTTCCGTTCCTTCGTGGTTTTATCATCAAAAATATTTTTCACGTGTTACTTTCGTGAAATAATTTATATATATATATATATATATATATATATATATATATATATATATATATATATATATATATATATATATATATATATATAATTAAAAAGAAAATTAAAAAAATGAAAGAATGATTTTGGTTTATTAAAAGGACATTAATTTCAGATAGATATACAGTGTGTACAGTGTGTGTGTCTGTATATATATATATATATATATATATATATATAACACACTGTGTTGTATATAATATGTTATATCTATAGTACACATACATACACTGTGTAGATATATAACTAATATATATATATCTATATATATTATATATATATATATCACGTACATACTACAGTATGTTATAATTATAATGTTTCAGACCAACAATGACCCTAGCATCCACTCAAGGCTGGTCTACCTTACTGTAGTTTTAGTTGTGTATTGCGCATGTCCTCCTTGGTGGCTCAGCGGACCTACAATTTTACGTGAGGTGAGCGAATGGATGTGTAGATGGTTTGAGAAGTTCAGAAATTTAGACCAGTCTGAAAGATTATCATCGAACAGGACGACCAAATGAGTTAGATGAAAAGTTGTTGAAAGCAACAGTGGAGGAAAACCCAACGGTAACTGTAAGAGAACTTGGCTTGTAACTCTGCGTTAGCCATATGACCATTCATCGTCATTTGAAGCTGTTAGGAGAAGTAGTGAAGGTTGGAAAATGGGTTCCGCATGATTTGTCACAGGCGAATCTTCAACATCGAATCGGTATTTGCACATCACTACATTCTCGGCAACTGCAGGCAGTTTTTTAATCGGATCATCACTGGGGATGAAAAATGGGTCCTCTACAGTATAACAATATTAAGCGTCGACATCAATGGCTTAGCCGTGAAACAAAGCCTGAACCTCAGCCAAGGAATGGACACCATCCAAAGAAAATTTTGCTATGCGTTTGGTGGGATATGCAAGGAATTATTTATTTTGAGCTTCTGCCAGATAACCAAACAATCACAGCTGAAGTCTACTGCCAACAACTCCAACGATTGAAGATGGCATTACAAGAAAAATGTCCTGCATTAATTAATCGCAGAGATGGTCTATTCCACCAGGATAACGCGCACCCTCACACTGCTCGAATCACCACTGCCCAATTGGAGGCATTTGGTTGAGAAAAAATGCCTCATCCACCTTATTCTCCGGACATCGCACCTTCAGACTACCATTTATTCGGAAGTCTGCAACACCACCTAGATGGACAAAAGTTGCAATCCAGGGAAGCTATCGAAAACGAAGTGATCGCTTTTTTTTTTTAACTCGAAACCAAGGGATTTCTTCGAACGTGACATAAAAAAACTTTTCTACAGGTGAGAGGAGGTTATAGAAAAAGAAGGGAATTATATTGATGATTAATTTGTCATTGTCATTTAATTTTTGTTCTGAATGAACTAAAAAATCGAGCAGAATATATGTTACAACCTTATATAACGGCAACAAGAAGTTTGAAATCGTTCAATTTAAGTTCTGCAATAGTCAAATCTATCGGTTCTGGAATTCTGTGCTTTACTTCTACAGTATAACGTATCTTTGATATACAACATAACACCGCCTCCTCGCCTACCCATTCTGTTTTTAACAAAAAGTCTGAGACCTCGAATTTGATACTCCCCTACAAAGTCACGTGTTTCAGTGCTTTGCCACGATTCATTTATTGCAATTAAATCAGCTTTTACAAGCTATTGAAGAAAAAATTCGTTTATTTTATTTCGTAGGCTACGAGCATTTAAGGATAGAACCTTCAAATTGTTTGTAATCGCGATACTTTCGCGCGCGGAAGGGAATTTTAAGGAAATTACGCCGGGACCGTTCTAGTTACGACAGTCTGAAAAGAAGAAACAGTATTGTGAAACAGTCTTCCTAAACGCGCAGCTCCAACGTCATTAAGGTGAAGTTCATCTCCGAGGAACAAGTACCTCCTGCCGTAGAAAATGTTCCAAAAATTCGCAAAATGCACTCCTTCCTGTTGACAAAGTGACTTTAGGTTATTGTTAATATAGGTCGCCTTGCTGTAGAACTCGTTACCTTGGATAATTCGAGGAAGTATACCTGTTAAAACAATCTTACTAGAGCGACTAAAAAAAAACTAAAGTCCCTGTACCTAGCCAGCAGCTCTTCCGATCTAGAATTTAGAACGTCATTAGTACCGACGTGAAAAACATACGTTTTGTACTCAGAGGTTCCGTCTGTAAAAAATCAACACTATTAATTATATCCTCCATCCTTGCACCAGGGTAGCAGTAACGGCGCCTACGACAAGGGTTTCTCCCGCAGAATTCCTCGAGCTGCCCTCGAATAGTGGAATCACCAACGAGTCGTATTTGAGGTTCATCTACGTCTTCGAAGTCTAAAACAGAAAACTTATTGTTCGTTAATACCGGTAGACAAGTCTTAGGTTGTCTCAATGGGGCTCCATTACGCATTTGCACGAAGGGTCGGGAACTAGGGAAAGAGAGAGGGCTATTAGTATTATTTATATCATTAGTAGAAACTGAGACAGGAGGGGCCGTGACTGAAGAATAGCTCCTCTCAGAAGGCCCAAGAGATTCTTAACTTTGCCGTCAGGAGCACCACCCTTTCTTGAAGCCTCACTCTGGCCTCCCTTTCACGCTCTAGCTCGTTCCTCAGCAATTCCATGTTTGAGCACCACCTGCAAACTGATCATTATTATTAGCCAAAATAAACGCGTAAGCGGCAAACTTTGCTTTACAGCGACTGGAAGTACTTGACGGGGGTACCATGCTATTAACTAATTAAAAAACGAGCGTTTGGAAATTAATATAGAGTTAATAATAATCTAATGACGTAAGTCTCCTAGAATAAGTAAGGAGCAATTAATAAATAAAACGTAGGTCTACCGCGTGCTTATTGTGACGTCACCTGCGCAAGCCTCCAAAAATGTTCTTCAAACGCAGAAACAGGTTCCTTTAACGCAAATTTACATTAAATGAATATATACTTAATGAAGCTACCGACGAAGGTTCTGGAAAATAAAAAGTATCAATAAAGATGGATAAAAAACAAACTCGTCTGTCCACATTCGGCCGACTTTTTTCCCTTTTTCCTTTTTTTCTCCCACGGACGGTGGCCACACCCTACCTGATGATCCTCAGGAAGGCAAAATCAACCTTATTAGACCACGTTGTAATAGATTGGAATTTTACCCTCTCGGAGGAAAACAAACAAGGCAAGCCACGTCACTCGCCTTGGTTTAATCAAATAAGACAATAATAAATAAAGTCAATAAATAAAATATATTCGTCTATGAATAATTAATAACAGTAGGTAATTTAGTTAAGAAAGCACCAAGTGCTTATTTTTTTTAAAGACACTTTGAATAAAACCACTTATTCAATTGGTAACACTGGACACTCGATAGAACACGTCTCTTCACAAGGAAAGACAGATCACTTCTGATCAGTATATATATATAATATAGTTATTGTGTGTGTATATATATATATTGTGTATATATATATATATATATATATATATATATTATTAGTGATGTAGCGGATGTCATTTTTTTCACATCTGCGGATGAGGATGTTTGATTTCAACATCCGCGGATGCGGATGCGGATGTCTACATTTTCGTTATTTTTTAGGATATATTCGAGATTTGTTGTGTTTAACGTATATAATAAGTTATTATATAGAGAGAGCTGTAGCTATAATGTAGTATAATTGATTAATTGTACAATAATTGCTGTACTTTTCTCTGAACATATAAAATAATATCAAGCATCTAACTAATATAGAAATCAATTAGTGAATTCGTCTGCAAATAAATTCGTTATATTTTGTTGAGTTTCAGCCACAATTAGAAACCATAATTGTGTTACCAGGATGCGGGACGTGAACCCAACTCAAATGCACCCCACCGACCTCTTTCCCCAACCTCCACCCTTATAGAAAGAGATATTTAATTAGCTTGATAACTATTTATATTAGTTTAGTTTTATTAGGCATATTTATAAATGAGTAATTAAAATAAAGTAAACTAAGATGTTCATCGTTTAATGTTCAAACTTAATTATAGGAAGGTTATGCTTAAGGAACATTAATTTTTCTCTGCCTTTTCTGCTGCCAGTCTGTTTCTCTTTTCATCATATATTAATCCAGCACTGCTAAATAATCTCTCGCTTGGTACGTTTGTTGGAGGACAGGCTAAATGTTTCCTTGCAAGTTTACTCAAGTATGGATAGATATTCTGCGTATTTTTCCACCAACTAATAGGATTGTCACATGCAGCCAGGCGTTTTTCTTGGTGATAGCTCTCGATCATTTTTACTACATCTTTTGACATCGCGTAGGTCTCGTCATTGCTGCTTGACTCAAGAAACTGAGAGACAGATTCTGTGATAGATTTGCTTGTTGAAGGTGTTGGTTCTGTCACTGAAACTTTTATTCTTTTGGTGGGTGGCGAAGCGACAGATTCAAAAGATTGAAGCTCTTCAACTGCTTTGCCAAGTGATGATTTAAGTCGTTCTAATGTACTAGGTGAAAATAACAGCTTTGTAACGTGGATCTAAGTAGGTTGCAAGAGAGTAACTTCATACAAGAACAGCCTCTCGTCTTGTCGCTTGCATCACTTTTGCGCACAATGAACTAGTTCTATTAATATAGTAGAATTTGATAATTTCCGCTTATTAATGACGTTTTATCTCAACGGTCCACATCCGCACGACATCCGCAGTCCAAAGTGCGGATGCGGACGCGGATGCAGATGCGAGAAAATGTGCGGATGTTATGCGGATGTGACCTACATCACTAATATATATATATATATATATATATATATATATAAATTTCATTTCGTCTTCAACAATAGTATCAAATCTTACCTCAACCATAAAGAAAAAACACCTCAGCCACTTGCTTCGTCCACTATCTACGCTTTTAATTGTGTTCGCTGCAAAGCGAATTATATTGGCAGTACCATCCGCCAATATCAAACAAGAGTGGACGAGCATCGTGGGATTTCTACAAGAACTTCACAGCCCTTGAACAAACCCTCCAAATCAGCAATAAGGGATCATTGCCACCTTCACAACCACCCGTTACTTCCCTCCAATTTCAAAATCGTTAATTCAGCCACCAACTAATCGACCTCCGCATACTTTAGTCCCTTTATATCCTCAGTATTCAGCCAACCCTCAACGACTACATCTCCGCTTTCAATTTAAACATCGCCAAATAAACTCTCAAACTCAAAAGAAATCCACCATCACTCCGCCTGGTTCCATCTTTCTAATATGGAATTTTTTCAACAAGCAAGCATTTCCAATCTTCTGTACAATTAGTCTCTTATTTCGTTAACAATTTGGTAAGAACCCCCTCAATTCTGTTTCACCTTTTAACCGTTTTATATTTCAGTTATTGTCCATACTTTTATACTTTATATCATTTCATTTTTAATCTTCTAATTTAATATATATCGTAAACATACTATTAATTATCGCTAATTGTCACGCCATTTTAATATATTGTTCGTTTTTGTTTATTATATGTACTTATTTATATTTGTTTTTAAACTATTTAGCACTGATGATGGAAATTGAACTTTTCCGAAACGTCTGTAAATAAACATGTACCATCTTTTTGTCCTCCTATTCCTCGCTAAGCTACGCTTCCCTAAGAACAAACCATTCAGCCAAGTTATATATATATATATATATATAATATATATATATATATATATATATATATTATATATATATATATATGGGATTGAACTCAGAATGGTTCCCTGAGGTTTTTTCATGATACACACAGACCATGCATGGAACAAGGAACTCTTCTTGGAAAATTAAATCCACTATAGTCTGAATAATTAATGGTAAATGACAAACATTATAGTTTTTCTTTTTAATAATATTAGCCTGACGTGGGCAACGAGTCACTCGCAAAGAGGCTCCAAAAATAGCTTCCCTCGCCAGCTATCTGCAAAGCAGATAGGATCCAGCTTTTTCTTCGGTGTATTCAATTCGACGCGAATGCAACGAGTCTTTTGCTTATATTGAGGTTCTGGATATAGTAGGCTAGGTGTAGCTGTAACCCTGTAACCCCTAGATCCTGTCCCAAAGCTGGATCCTATCTGCTTTGCAGATAGCTGGTGAGGGAAGCTATATTTTTGGGGCCTCTCTGCGAGTGACCCGTTGCCCACGTCGGGCTAACATCATGAAAAAGAAAACGCCATAATGTTTTTCATTTACATTACTTACTCGGACTATAGTGCATTTAATTTTCCCAGAAGAGTTCCTTGTTCTATGCACGGTCTGTGTGTATCATATATACTGTACATATACGAGGGCCACTCAATATATTTTGCCCCACCTTTTTTTTATCTTCCAACTTTTCATGTAAGTTCCAGAGATTTTGTACACAAGTAGTTACATACCTTGCTTACAAGTTTTTCTTTTTCCACATAGTCTCCATCCTTTTCTACGGCTTTCCTCCACCTCAAAACAAGGGCCTTTATTCCTTGCTGGTAAAAGTCCGCTGGGTTCCGCTCCAGCCACCTTTTAACCTCAACAACCTCATCGTCACTGAAACTTTCTTCCAGGAATAACATCCTTCATTGGTCCAAACAAATGGAAGTCTGAAGGTGCCAGATCTGGGCTGTATGGAGGGTGGGGTAACACAGTCAAGCGCATTTTTGTGATGGCCTCTCTTGTTTGCAAACTGTTGTGTGGTGTTGCGTTATCGTGCAAAAGAAGGACGTCTTCCAGTTTTCTCTCCGGTTGAACTCGCTTTATACGTCTCTGGAGTCTCTGTAGGGTAGCAGCATATGCCTCGGATTCACTAGCGTAGCTATAGGGGGGCGGAGGGGGCGGTCCGCCCCGGGCGGCACTTTTTGAGGGGCGGCACTTTTGGTCTACTGCAATGAAAAAAAAAGGTTTTTTTTTTATGTCGGGACAGTAGAAGGATACAAGACGCCAGACACAATTTTATTTTTTCACGAAAACACTGCTTGCTTCGTTAATTTCCGACAATGGTAAGGATTGTGTTCCCTTGAAGATGGCCTTATTGACCATCATACCTATTTAAGCGCTTAGTTGTGCTTAATTAATAATAGCATTGGTATAAATGCATTTATTTCATTAAAAAGGGAAATAACCCATAAAGTTCTGTAAATACGTTATAATCTATAAATATACGTTTAATATTTATAAATAATCAATATCAAAACTAATATGCTGGTATTAGTTGTAAAGTATAATCTTGGTAACTCGGTTCCAAATATTGTAATACTGCTGCGGATTTTTCTCACAATTACTGTTAGTGTTGCTTGCTGTGAGAGGAGTTTTTCTAAACTAAAACTGATAAAGAATTACCTAAGATCTACTATGAGCACCTTGCGGTTGAGAAATCTTGCCATACTGTCTATAGAACAACAATTGACAGACGAAATAGACTTCGACAATGTCATCGAAGATTTTGCTAACAGAAAAGCAAGAAAAATAACTGTGTAGAATGTTGTAGTTAATTTTTTCACTTCAGAAGTAAACATGTTGTCCTAATATTTTTCACAGGTTTTTTTCTATACGTCGTTTTCAATTTTTGTTTAAGTATGTTTGTTATGTGTATTGTGTTGTGTTTCAGGGGGGCGGCAAACTCAAGGACCGCCCCGGGCGGCACAAACTCTAGCTACGCCACTGCTCGGATTTGATTGTCCTTTCTTCATAATGTCCACCAGAATCACCCCTTTCATGTCCCAGAAGATGGCGGGCATAACCTTTCGTGCAGAGGGAGCCATTTTGAACTTTTTCTTGCGTGGGGAGTCTGCGTGATGCCACTCCATGGATTGGCGATTTGTTTCAGGTTCAAAGTGGTGTACCCAAGTCTCATCCCCAGTCACAATTCGTGAAAAGTCATCCCCTTCTGTCTCGTATTGAAACAACGACTCGGAAGCAATTTCTTTTCTTTGAGTTTTGTGATCTTGTCAGTCAGTTGGCGAGAACAAACCGTGAACACACTTTTGAGTATCCCAGTTGCTGAATTATCGTATTCACACTAACTTCACTAATTCCTAGCTCCTTGTAGGTGATGCGCCGATTTGATCGAATGATGGTGTTAGCACGTTGCACAGTGAGAGATGTGACAGCCGATGCCGGGCGACCGCTGCGTGGCTCATCATCGAGGCTTGCTCTCCCTCTCTCCGATGATCTCGCACGTTTATACCAGCGTCTAACTGTGCTTTGATCAACAACAGCATCTCCGTAAACGTTTTGTAGACGTTTGTGAATATTTCCAACTGTTTCCAACTCTGCAGTTATGAATTCGATAACAGCTCTCTGTTTACGATTACGACGCACATCACTCTCAGACGCCATTTTCGAAACTGCGTTAACCATCGGTTTTATACAAGGGCGTTTAAAAGCTGTTTTAAACAACGAGGGGTTCAAACTGGAAAAATCCGGTTATGTGAAGCGCAGAAAGTTCAAACTTACGGCCCAAAAGACATTTCGGCCCCATGGCCATTATTTAGCTAAGGAAAAAGGATTGGGCAAAATATATTGAGTGCCCCTAGTATATATTTCTATTCTTAGTATGTGAACTGTCATTGTATTAATAATAATTGTCATATGGACTATAGTCTGCCAATAACCCTTTTCATTTCATTCATATATACAGGGCGTCCCAAAAAAATGTATACACACTTTAAATAATTATAAAGGCAGTGTTTATTAAAATACATTTCATTTTCAAAATGTAATAGAATCTACAGACATTATTTAATTGTTTTGTCAACGCCTGTTTTCAAACTGACGTCCGTTCTGGTCCAGGCACTGCTGATAACGCGAAGCAATGGAATCGCAAACATCACGAAACACTTCGTTTGGTATTTGTGTGCATTCTCGTTCAATGGCTGCTCTCAATTCAGCGACTGTTGCAGGTTTTATAGCGTAGACTTTGTTTTTTAAGTATCCCCATAAAAAAAAGTCTAGTGGTGTGAGGTCTGGTGAACGCGGAGGGTATTCTACGAAACCCCTTCGTCCAATCCACATCCACATCGTGCCAAGTACCACTCGCAATACTCCACTCTTCGGTCCGGATCATCTTCATTAATAGCATGGACTAATCTTGGAATGTAACTTTTCCATTGACAGCGCTTCAAAATGCGTTGGACAGACGATTCTGAAATTCCTACCTCACGACTCGCTTGCCGCACAGATTTTCTTGGACTTTGGTGATACGTTTCCAGTACTCTTTCTTGCTTTGTGGGGCTTGTCGATGTCCGTGGTCTTCCGGAACGCTTCTTGTGGACATTCTGAACAGTTCCATCGGCTTCAAACTTCTCTAATTCGAGTGATGGTAAGTCGCGTTGGTGGATCTGTTTGAAACTCCCTCCTAAACTGTCTTTGCACTTCAACTGCGTTTTCACACTTCCAGTAGCATTTTAGAATGAATTTCCTTTGTTCAAAGCTTAGTCTGACTGCCATTATTAATTCTAATGGGTTTAACTTGGAAAGAAAGAAACATCAATTGAGCTATCAGCTGTTAAAGTGTGTATACATTTTTTTGGGACGCCCTGTATATATATATATATATATATGAGAGGCGGTCAGAAAATAAGTTTACACGGCGTATAATTTCGTAACTAAAGGACCTACGTTGATTATGTTTGTATCAGGTGAATTCGTTAATCATTCTTGGCAACACTGTACGTCGATTCGGTTGCCATCTACCGTACGTTGATTATATGAGTTAGTTGGACATGGCGGCTCAACTGGAACAGTGCCCTGTCATTTCTGCAACGATATTTCGAGTCTGTCAGTGGTCAAGAATTTGTCGAGCGCATCGTCACAGGAGACGAGACATGGGTACATCACCGTACTCTGGAAAGAAAACGTGCCAACATGGAATGGAAACACCTGGATCCCCGCGACCAAAGAAGTTCAAGATTGTGAGGTCCAAAGTGATGGTTACCGTGTTTTGGGACCATAAAGGCGTTTTGTTTGCAGACTTCATGCACAAATTCACAACAATCAATGCAGCTGCATATTGTTCAACACTGGAACGTTTACGAGCGGCCATTAAACGTAAACGTCCTGGACTGCTCCGTAGGGCAGGGCACTGTTCCAGTCGATCCGCCATATTCAACTGACTCGTATAAGCAATGTACGGTAGATGGCAGTAGTATAGCTGCAAAATGGACAAGTGCAGAGCAATTGCAATGTTGATCAAATGTTGCAATGTACCCCCCAGTGCCACCCCCTACCCCCAGGGTGCCAAGAAAAGGGGGGAATTCCCCAGCATGCTGGGGGAGCTCATATTACAGTTTCTTAATGGTCTTAAATAATATACTATTGCATTCAGGATACTTTTCGCTACTTTTTTGGGGCATAAGGGGAAAATGCATTGTTACAGTGATAAGATGCCTCAGTTGGTACTGTATCCTGACAAGCTAGAGCATTATTAGGAAGAGGTATAATAAACACTAAATTGGATTTGTTAACAGTAATGTTGTATGCCCTCGTCAAATCTGTGCCAGGCTGCCTGCATAACAGGTTAAGTGATTTGTGAACTGTTGGAGCCCGTCCTACCTTTGACCCCTCTGCAGCACCCCGCCTCATTCTGGTAATTTGATGTAAGAAACAGGGACTTTGAACAACACCCTGGCCGGATGAGTACTGAGCAGTACGATAGTCGAATCTGCGCAGGACAAAGAGAGAGAGAGAGAGAGAGAGAGAGAGAGAGAGAGAGAGAGAGAGAGAGAGAGAGAGATATTTGAGTGCATTAGTTTTTGTTATTTTAACCCTTTACTTGCCTACTTCCCTATTTTGGGTGGGCTTTGCCCCTTCACAGTTAGCTTTGAGTTGTTCAGCAGCTTCTGGTCTGATAAATTGCCTTATGGTTGCCTCCAATCTTCTACGTTTAGTTGTGTTTGTGGCAATACGCTGATTTAGAATATGGCTGTATGTTTGATTTGGTGTTAGCACTTCTTTAAATTAATAAATAAATAAATAAATAAAATATAATAATAATATATATATATATATATATATATTAGTGATGTAGCGGATGTCATTTTTTTCACATCTTCTGCGGATGAGGATGTTTGATTTCAACATCCGCGGATGCGGATGCGGATGTCTACATTTTCGTTATTTTTTAGGATATATTCGAGATTTGTTGTGTTTAACGTATATAATAAGTTATTATTTAGAGAGAGCTGTAGCTATAATGTAGTATAATTGATTAATTGTACAATAATTGCTGTACTTTTCTCTGAACATATAAAATAATATCAAGCATCTAACTAATATAGAAATCAATTAGTGAATTCGTCTGCAAATAAATTCGTTATATTTGTTGAGTTTCAGCCACAATTAGAAACCATAATTGTTACCAGGATGCGGGACGTGAACCCAACTCAAATGCACCCCACCGACCTCTTTCCCCAACCTCCACCCTTATAGAAAGAGATCTTTAATTAGCTTGATAACTATTTATATTAAGTTTAAAGTTTTATTAGGCATATTTATAAATGAGTAATTAAAATAAAGTAAACTAAGATGTTCATCGTTTAATGTTCAAACTTAATTATAGGAAGGTTATGCTAAAGGAACATTAACTTTTCTGCCTTTTCTGCTGCCAGTCTTTCTCTTTTCATCATATATTAATCCAGCACTGCTAAATAATCTCTCGCTTGGTACGTTTGTTGGAGGACAGGCTAAATGTTTCCTTGCAAGTTTACTCAAGTATGGATAGATATTCTGCGTATTTTTCCACCAACTAATAGGATTGTCACATGCAGCCAGGCGTTTTTCTTGGTGATAGCTCTCGATCATTTTTACTACATCTTTTGACATCGCGTAGGTCTCGTCATTGCTGCTTGACTCAAGAAACTGAGAGACAGATTCTGTGATAGATTTGCTTGTTGAAGGTGTTGGTTCTGTCACTGAAACTTTTATTCTTTTGGTGGGTGGCGAAGCGACAGATTCAAGAGATTGAAGCTCTTCAACTGCTTTGCCAAGTGATGATTTAAGTCGTTCTAATGAACTAGGTGAAAATAACTTAGCTTTGTAACGTGGATCTAAGTAGGTTGCAAGAGAGTAACTTCATACAAGAACAGCCTCTCGTCTTGTCGCTTGCATCACTTTTGCGCACAATGAACTAGTTCTATTAATATAGTAGAATTTGATAATTTCCGCTTATTAATGACGTTTTATGTCAACGGTCCACATCCGCACGACATCCGCAGTCCAAAGTGCGGATGCGGATGCCGATGCGAGAAAATGTGCGGATGTTCCGCGGATGCGGATGTGACCTACATCACTAATATATATAAATATATATATAAAATATAATACAGAGAGAGAGAGAGAGAGAGACTTGCGTAATTAGCTGTAGATATGATAGTTATGTGTTAAAATGTAGGTTGCCGCCTAATTTTTATTGCGAAAGAATCAGATGTTTAATTTAAATATTTAATAATAATAATACTACTTCAAGTTAAATTGCTATACTCGATGTTTAAAAAATCGCTTTCACCGCTTCAGTTGATGGATGTTGACAAAGTTCCTCATTTCTACCCTATCTCAAGAAGTGAAATTTTTCAATGTTAAATGTAATGTTGCCTTCTGACCATTTGTATATTTTGTTTGTGACCCTCTGCAAGGACCACCACATTTGCATCGCGGATTTTTCTTCCGAACTTTGCATCGTCTGCATACGATGCTGGTATACTAATGCTGTTTACACCGCTGATTTTCTCTCTTAGCATGATATTGTACTTTGTGGTACTGCCAGACACATGGAGTGCCACGTTTCTGCAGAAGTGTAAAGAGAGTATTGCCAAACCGCTATACTTACTATGGAGGAAATTACTCGACCCATGACAAATTCCACTCCCCTTAAAGAACGCGAACGTTCCCCCCCCCCCCCCCCCTATTTAAAGGTGGTAACAGCCAATGCCCAAGAATTATCGGCCAGTGACTCTCACCTCACACCATATAGTGCTTTGAACGTATACTTAGAGGCAAAACTACCTACTACCTACAAGAAAAAGACTTGTACAACCCAAATCAGCATGGCTTCAGGGCTGGAAGATCATATCTATCACAGTTACTAGACCACCAGGAGAAAATATTGTGTCAAGGACAAAACATAGCTGTAATATATACGGATTTGCTAAACCCTTCGATGAACGTGACCATGTAATCATAGCACACAAACGTAACAATACAGGGATTACTGGAAAGCTAAGAGGGTGGATATTTAATTTCTTGACGCAAAGAACACAAAGAATGGTGGTAAACGGAGTTAAATCGGAAGTCGTGAGCTCTGTCCCACAAGGGACAGTATTAGTTCCCTTGCTGTTCATAATAATGATCGCAGATATTAAGGACAGTATTGTATCATGCTTCGCAGATGACACAAAGATATGTAAGGAAATATTGAACGAAGGTGACATAAGAAAATTACAAAACGACATTGAAACATTATTCCAGTGGGTAGAAGACAACAATATGAAGTTCAACGAAGAAAATTCCAACTTCTAAGATATGGTAATAACAAGGAGCTACAGAAAAAAGGGTACAAAATTCCGCAAGCCAAACAGATAACGCTAAATCCATAAGTCAGGGGTCTTGGAGTAATAATGTCGGATGCAGAATTCAGAGAGCACTATAACATCAAAATTACAACTAGAAAAATAATGGGAATCATCTGGAGGAGCTTCCGCAGCAGAAAAGCAAACATCATGCTCAAATTATGGAAGAGTCTAGTCCTACCAATAGTTGAGTATTGCTCAGTACTCACAAACCCATACAGAAAACGAGACAGTGCGAACATTGAAGTTATACAAAGGACTTTTACATCTAAGATAGAGGAAACTGAAGGTGAAGACTACTGGTCTCAACTACATTCCCTTGGTTCTTACTGACAGGCTTTCTAACCAGAGCATCTTTTAATTATTATTTTTACCAGCAAAGGTACAAAATTTTTTTTATAATTTTCTTTTCTTATTTGTATCCATGGAACAGACATAAATAATTAGGAATGATTATACATCCTACTTTTTGTACCATTTGCAAATTTTAGATGTTTTACTAAACAGTCCTTGATCTGAATCATCTAGCTGCAAAAATAAGAACAATGGACCTCTCACTATATACAACGTATTCCGGTGAGACAGTGAAGTTGTCTGAGAGCTGAGATAAACCACGAAGCAACCACGAAGATGAGAAGTTTAAGTTAAATAGAAATTCGGAAGAAATTAAATATTGGTGCAGAGAACTAGATGAAAATTTTATAAAATAGATAAAATTAGGTTAGAGTACCCCTTTGTGGGGTGAGCACATCCCATCTTCTCCCCCAAAGTCTCCTCTCTTTCTGCTTTCTCTCCTCTCTCTCTTAGGTTAGGTGGATTCTCCCAGCCTGTAGATAGATAGAGGGCAAGAGATGAAGACAAACCCGTGCAATATGTAAAAGTAGAAATTTGAATGACCTTTAAGAGAAAAGAGTACCCCTTTGTGGGGTGAGCACATCCCAACTTCTCCCCCAAAGTCTCTTCTCTCTTTCTGCTTTCTCTCCTCTCTCTCTTAGGTTAGGTGGATTCTCCCAGCCTGTAGATAGATAGAGGGCAAGAGATGAAGACAAACCCGTGCAATATGTAAAAGTAGAAACTTGAATGCCCTTTAAGAGAAAAACGACGAATAATCTAATGGCCAGATCTGGAACATTCTTCCTCATTCCATCTTTCTCTGTCTATGACTAAGGATGTTATATTTAAATCAGGTCAACTTGCGCAAACTTACAAAAAGCCAAGAAGGATGTCGATGTATTGCTTCATAGAAAGCGTGAGTAGCCAACTTTAATTTGTCTGATGATATTAAAAGATGAGTTAAACCTATCAAAATGGTCGTAAAACATTTTTCAATTTTTACTATGGTGCCATAAAGCCCACCTTCGCCCTCACGGTCTAACCCCTCGGCCCTCACCCCATTAAAAATTTGAACACCACCTCTAATTTCAATTCCTGGGGAAAGCACTGTTGTAATCCCTCCCTCTCCTAACATTGTTGCTAATATTGTCTTTGGTAGAGCTGAGAGACACTGACTGAGGCGCATTGTGGTGGGATGGCGGGGGGCGAGCCGCGAATGTAAACACCACCAAATCACAATTAACTCCATTAGAACCAATAACAGACACGCACATTGGCGCGTATCAGCAGAAAATGTTCAGTATATTTCCTTTATTGGTGTGAGATTTCAATTTACAGATTAATCTTCTAAGCGGTACAGCGGCTTTTAATTAAAGCCTGGAATACACTACTATATATATTTGAAGTTTATTTGGTATGGTAAGCAAGTTATTTCATATATTTAATTGACCCCCTCACATACATTAAGGAATAGGTTTAAGTCTTTATTTCTAAGTCACTTAAACTTCATTGGGTAACATCTCTCCAAATTAAATAGTAGCGTATGTATAGGAAAAGTCCTAAGCTCCGCCCCCTGTATGATCGATCAAAGGTCACGTGTCTCCTGCTACTACCTGGGCATATATCTACCCTGCGTGCTCAGTTGCCCGCTGCAAGCACTGGATTTCAGACGTATATTTGAAGATTTCTCACGTAGACGAAAAATAGTGATGGCTACCTTTGATATTGTGTATTCGACGTTTATGAAGTAGTATTCGATAAAAACGGAAGCTGTGGCGAATACTGAAAGACACCCTAGCCCTCTCTCCTTTGAGACTTTTAAGGCTACATTGAACCGTGCGAAGTTTGAGGAACAAGATGTTCAAATACTCTATGGATATTTTGGCGATAGTTTCCCCGAAATACAATCTATTTTTAATATAAAGTTACAGTATATTAATATTTTTTTGTAATAAGGTTTAAAGATATATTGGCGTCTTAAAGATAAATTTATATTGAAACACAATAAATGGGCGAAAGACGAGAAATGAAATAGTTACCCCGAAATACAAACGACCAAAAACACGCAGACAGACAAACAGCCAGACACAAGAAAACCTACAGACTCGACACGACCATTAACATCCTTCAATACAGACCAGACCACCAACATCATCAAAAACATTAAGAATTCGAAGGCTACTGGACCAGACAACATATCTAACATACAACTTAAACACTTGGGCCCACAGGGAATACTAGCTCTCACAAACATCAGCACATATTCATACAACACTGTATTATTCCTGACATATGGAAACAAGGTAAAATTATTACACTACTCAAACTAAACAAAAATCCAACAGAACCAGCTTCCTACAGAGCCATTACTTTACTATGCACACCTTCCAAAGTAACAGAAAGACTAATCTTACAAATCACCAACCCACACATACCACTATCGCCTACTCAACATGGATTCAGACCACCACTCAACCACGACATTACTCACTAACCTCACGCAGCACATCATGGATGGCATCAACTCCAGACAACCAGCTCAACGTACACTATTAGCAACAATAGACATTAGTAAAGCATTTGATGCTATTCCACGCTTCCCTCTCATAAACAAAATACTCAACACAAACATACACAATAACACCAAAAGGTGGCTGAGCAACTATCTTTCAGGAAGATACATAGTCACACTTAATGGCAAGTCGTCCAAAAACAAGCTTTTTCTGAACGGGGTCCCTCAAGGCTCTGTTCTTTCACCAACACACTTCAATTTATACATGCATGACATTCCAACAACCATAGATAACAAGCTTATCTGATCATATGCAGATGACCACTCTAACATCCACCCACAACAACATCGACACCGCTACAAATAACCTACAAACATACATAAACCGTATACAAGACTGGCTCACACACAATAGACTCAAAGTAGCGCCCACAAAATCAACCATCACCTTGCTAGCAAGCAACACAAAAGAACAGCAGATAACTCCACAGCTTACACTAAACAACAACAACATTCCACACACTCACAGGACCAAAATATTTGGTCACATACAACACATCATTATCTTTTGCAAACCACATTCAGGACATTAAAAACAAATGTACGTCAAGACTTAACACGCTTAGAGCACTTACAGGCACAAACTTTCGACACCAGCAGGAAACATCACTCATATACAAACAATATATTCGCTCAGTTATGGACTATGCTAGCCCATGCTGGGCACTCATTATCTCAAACACACACATAAACACCTTACAGACAATACAAAACAACGCACTTCGTATCATTACAGGATATACTCAAAAAACGCCAATAAAATACTTGCACACAGAAACAAAAATACTGAAAGTTAGGGAACATTTAGACATGAGGGGAACACAATTCATGGCAGCAGCGACAACTAACCCACAACACCCTTGCCACTATATGTACAATCAATTTAGGGTGTCCCATTTTTCACTTTTTTTAAAAATGTCAATGTCCATACTTTTTCTTGTTAGAACTGGTCCACTGAATACAACCATATCAAAAAAAAATCTTTTTCTGAATTTTAGGGGTCCCCCCACCCCCCTCGAAATATTTTGTGCTCTCGGAATGCAAAAATTGGCATTTTGGGGAGTACATTTGACACTGAGGAGCCAATTATTTATACAACATCTACATATTTGGTACAAAATGATAGCTACATTCATACACCTAACATTAAAACACCTATCGAAAGTGTTTAATAAATGAAAAAGAATTTGTACGTCAAAATCGATTCATTACAGGAACTTTTTACCACAAAAATGTTACCTCATGAAAAAATTACGAGTAATTTTTACCAAAATTATTTGAAAGTTATTTCTAATATCTCATTTTTAACACGAGTGTTACCGCCACTGATAGAGCATAATCCCAATGCAGCTCCACGGCGATGGGCTTTGATAGATAGGATGAAAAACCGAACAAAGATAAATTCAACTTATGCTATCAAAGTGGGAACAACTTTGCAAATACAGAAATTTGCAAAGCCCCACCATTTTTTTTTTTTAAATCATTGCATAAATCAAAATATACTTTTACAAGAAAAAAGGAATAAAGTTAATAAAATACAAAATATATAGCTTTCCAATATACAACTAAAAAGAAACAACATTAGAATGGTATATTACTTAGGCCTAACTAGTCTTGTCTTTTTGTCATGTTGATTAATATTTTCTTTGAAACAACAGTGATCATACGCCTGTTTTCTTCAACAACCTGTAGAAGTTCCTGAATTTCATTCTCATCCTTGCATGTGCCATAGAAATCTTGCATCAATTTAACTCCCCGCTCCGCCGTATCATTAACAAGTTTTGCAAAAGAAATTATATTCTTCAGCCTGATATAATCTTCATCAGTTTCCCACATAAGAACAGGCTTTTTAAGCCAGTCGCCTGTTGAGTCTAGTTGGCGAAAGAAAAACCAAGACTTGGAACCAATAAGTCGGTGGAGCTTAACATTCTGTTTCAAAATGGGGAAGACAGGTTGGCCTATATGAAAGTCTTTAGGATGGACAGAATGTAATAGTTCTTTTGCCATCATGCTCTTATCTTCATTGCTCAAAGAACCAAAGAGAACCATTGGTATAAGTTCCTCAGTTTGGTACCAATAATGATCTTTAAAAGTGTTTAAAGCTGTTTCAGCGATATCACTGTCTATTTGCTTGTAGCGAACCATTTCCCTGTAAAAGTCGAGATCATTTATAGGGGCATCAACTGCGTTTGTGCACGAAAGCCAATACTTTCCATAGAAAAGTGTCGTAAAGATACACATCCTTTCAAGCTTATAAATGGTCACTGAGTCAAACCCAACTTCATTGCAGAAAGCATACATTTTATGTATATAAAGTATAGCTGCCATCCATCTTGCGTGATGAAATGCCTCAGGCTTCATCCAGTGCGTTCCTCGTGAAGGGACTACGTCAAGAATCAGAAGTGTTGTTTCAGCAACTTCCCTATAGTCATCTCGGGGAAGACTCGTTTTATTGTTAAGGACATCTTTCATATATTTGATGTTTTCCTCTTTAAATTTTTGCAGATATCGATCTTTTATTTCAAGATGCTTATGAGGTTGTTTGGTGTCAATATTCTTCCAATCGTTTTCTTTGAATTTCTTGAAATCTTCATTTACTGGAGAAGTCGTCTTACCAAATATTTTCAAATAGACAGCCGATAAAATTCTCTCAGCCATGTGATGACGGCAGGCCATCCAAAACAATTTTTTCCCAAGTAGGTCTTCTACTTTTATGCAAGCTCCTTTTACCCAGCCAGAATTGGAAGCAGTGGTATCAAAAAACATGCCATACACATTATTCTCCAATTTCCAGCTAAACATAGACTCTACAACTGCTGATGCTTGTGTCAGTCCTGTTGTATTTTCGGTTTTCGGCAAGGAGAGTAACTTTTCTACATCCCTACCTCCAGTAACAAGAATCGCCAATCTCTCTTCTTTCTCATTTGATAGATCACCAATCATTTTGCTGTCCCAGTGAATCAAAACATATTCAGGAGCAATAAATTCCTCTCTGATGGATTCTGCCTTTCTTTTCCTTGTTGTTTTAGCTGCTCAACCTGCCGTACTTTTTGAAATACTCATTTCTGCAATATTTTTTCCCACACTCTGCTGCAACTACTGAAGCAAAGCCACTGCGTTGTCGTAATGAAAGGCCTAGGCGATCTGCTGTATTTGATATTAGGTTTGACTTAAGCACGTTTACAGCCTTCTTTGATGGACCTGGCTTGGGAGAGGTCTTCATCTGCCGCGTCATCTCCTGAATCACTGTCAAATGTATCTTCGCGCTCTTCACCCTTACCTTTTTTTCCTAAAGATTGGCGTTGTTCTTCTTTCATTGTTCGATTTTTCTCTTCACGAATCCTGGACTGTTTTCTGAACACCTTTGCAACCTATCCTTTGTCAATTGGACCCAAACGGTATTTCCTCTCACCTCGCTGATCTTCTAAAAATGCGATATCTTCAGTCTTCTGATCTGTAATTTCATTGAATCCTTTCGAATTTCTTCAACAGCATTTTGGGTCGAAATGTCGAATAATTTATTCATATGATCCAAGAAATTTTGCTTTTGGCACTCATATTTTTTTCTATTTCTATGTTTAATCAAGTTATCATGTTTTTTTATTAAATCAAGTGTCATCATTCTTGGTGATTTATGTTTAGCGATGTCTTTTGAGGGAATGCCTGCTTTATTCCAAATACATCTAACTTTTCGTAAAACAATTTTTATATTTTCCTCCTTCGAGACATTTCTCTGATTGATTTGTTGTCTTCTCAGAAAGAAAAAATATCTTGTGACATCACCATTTGTTGGAAGCATGCAGCTTCTTCAGTATGTATATCATCTTTGAGTTTACCTAATATTGAATCATAAGTTGTTATATCTTTTCTGAGCACTGGCTTACTACTAGCCATATCTAAAGTACTGTTGTGAGCCTACAAACACACACCACTTCTACAGGACAACAAGTGACAACACAAACAGTGTGTGTTGAGCAGAAACGTCACGAGAGGGCAGTATCATAACAGTACTATGTAATCTCCGCAAATATTTTTTCATAAAACTGAAAAATATAAATTTAATATATATTACCTAAATTATTAACAATACTGCATAAAACTACATAAATAAAAATATATAATAAATAATAATTTATTGGAAATATAGAGTAAATAAACATAGGGAGCCTACCTAAAAATATTTACCCTTAATTTCGACCTACTACAATGAAAGAATATTAATTATAAGTACTTATTCATATATTAAACACTTTTGATAGATCTTAATGGTAGGTGCATGAATGTAGCTATCATTTTGTACCAAATATGTAGGTGTTGTATAAATAATTGGCTCCTCAGTGTCAAATATACTCCCCAAAATGCCAATTTTTGCATTCCGAGAGCGCAAAATATTTCGAGGGGGGTGGGGGGACCCCTAAAATTCAGAAAAAGATTCTTTTGATATGGTTGTATTCAGTGGACCAGTTCTAACAAGAAAAAGAGTAAGGACATTGACATTTTTAAAAAAAGTTAAAAATGGGACACCCTAACAATCATGCACCAACACCTCACACCATTAAGGTAACACCAGAGAGACATTATAACCAAATACTCCATTCCATACCACGCCCCACGGACCTCACACAGTACATAAAACACACACACACACACACACACACCTAACCCACAAAGCACTGACACGACTCGGTCCGAATGCGGTCCTAGGTGCGAAGCCGCCACCCATTGACAGGTCAGAGACCAGCCTGAGCAGATCGGATCGAGTTAACTTAGCACGATTCCGATGTGGACATCACCCCAACTTAGACATATAAACACAGACTAGACAACTTCACAGACGACACCTGCCACCTGTGCCAGGACACACCACAAACAATTGAACACATTATGACAGACTACCGCTCTAGCACAACATAGAACACAACACATCACTAGTGCGCTGAACCTCTGGTCCACTCCGGAGAGGGCGATCGGTTACGTGCGTGCCGCCGGCTTGCTCGATTAGGGTGGGCTGATCGGCTAACCACCAACAAAAACAATCTATTTTTAATATAAAGTTATATTAATATTTTTTTGTAATAACTTTTAAAGATATATTGGTGTCTTAAAGATAAATTTGTATTGAAAAAATAAATGGGTGAAAGAGGAAAAATGAAATAGTTACCCCTAATTTAATTTCTATTTTGGGTGCTTTCCTGTTAACGGGAATACCCAACCGCCCGCCATCATCTGGACTCGTATCTTGCGGAATTCACATGGCGACAACGTACCGAAAGCAGCGACGCTTTTTCTGGGATTTTAGATGACATAAAGACATTTTGGCCCCTACTAACTGATTATCGCTTACATATTAACTAATTTCATTTAAATTATTAATAAATTCGGTAATTACTTACTTATCGGGACTACCAAACTGTTTGATGTATTTTTGCTCTGTCATTTTCGTTTAAACTAACGAAAATATCACAACTTAACATAACCAATTATCAAAGGCGTACAGTTGACCTAACCGGGCATTCAATTAACCTAACTGGGCATTCAGTTGACCTAACCGGGCATTTTCCGTTATATTAACCTGTTAGGTTAATTCAATGCCTGGTTAGGTCAATTGAATGCCCGGTTAGGTCAACTGTACGCCCTTGATGATTGGTTAGGTTGTGATATTTTCGTTAGTTTAAACGAAAATGACGAGAGCAAAAATACATCATAAACAGTTTGGGAGTCCCGATAATACGTAAGTACCGAATTTATTAATCATTTAAATGAAATTAATTAATATGTAAGCGATAATCAGTTAGTAGGGGGCCAAAATGTCTTTGTCATCTAAAATCGCAGAAAAAACGTCGCTGCTTTCGGTACGTTGTCGCCACATGAATTCCGCAAGATACGAGTCCAGATGATGGCGGGCGGTTGGGTATGCCCGTTAACAGGAAAGCACCCTATTTTGTTTTAAAAATCATATTAATGCTTTTTATGTTATAGTTTAAGGATAAAATTGTATATTATGGTGAAAATTTGTTTTGCCATTAAATTTAGTTTATCTTATTCGATTTTTTGTTCAAAAGATGCCTAACAAACGTTAAATTGGCCTCGTGGTGTTCCACCATGAGAAGCTCGATAGTAGCCTTGCCTTTTTTTTGAGACCTTGTCTGTCTACCCCCTGGCCCCATAAACGTATTTGTTTATGCTTAATAGCTTTGTCTATTAATTGGATCGTATTTAGAAACCTTGTCGGTCTATCAGGAGCTGGTAAGTAAAAGCCGTGAGTAAGGTGGGTTTGATTAGGTGATGGTACGCTATACTTAGACCATTGGTGGTTGTGGTGCTGTGGTGGTTATGCTCGTATATATTTTGCTATTGGGGCTTTACATGCATCTGTTTATATACGTTGTGTGTGTGTGTGTGTGTAATAGTAGGGGATGTATGTGCGTTTGTGTGCGCTTTTAATTCGTTCGAAGGTTATTAATATATGCAAGCCATTTATACCTTCTTAGTCTTCTAAGCCAACTGGCGGATTTCGGGTTCTAAGCCGTGGTGTAAGATGCTCTCTCTCCTCTCTCTCTCTCTCTCTCTTCTCTCTCTCTCTCTCTCTCTCTCTCTCTCTCTCTCTCTCTCTCTCTCTCTCTCCGCAGGGGGTATAAAGGTTATGCACGTTCCTTTTGGGTGTTGTAAACTTTATACTTGGGGTGTGACAGCCCTCCGGTCCCGAGTCGTGGGATTCTAGAGAAATTGGTTGCCAATTTCTTTAGGTTCTCTCTCTTTCGGGAGGGCGGGTGAAGTCTGTTGTACAAACCTGTCCCGTGGGTTACTAGGACCCCTTCCCATCCCTACTCTGTCCTTTTAGCTTAGGTTAATGATGTTCTCCTCTGCAGAAAAAAAAAACTTTAGTATTAACTCTCTTTCTCTACTCTTACGATTAGGACCTACTGCTACCTCATGCGTGGGAAGAGAGGCTTTAGAACCTCTATAAATAACGTAGGTAAATAATTAGAGGGGATATTAGCGGGTAGGATTGTTGACCATTTGGATTCCTACAAGCTACTTGGGGACTCCAACATGGGTTTAGACGGCATAGGTCGTGTCTCACCAACATGCTCGAGTTTTTCCATGTCATGTTGAGTGAGTATGATAAGAGTAGGGCGATTGATTAGAAAGCCTTTGATAAGGTACCTCACCGCCGGCTAATGGCTAAAGTGCGCGTGCTGGGTGTTGGTGGGGAAGTAGGTAGGTGGATTGAAAACTGGCTGAAGAATGCCACAAAGACAATCCCTTCCATTAGGCATATGGGCTGCAATCGACGCTTCCGTGACGTGGGTTCAAAGATGTCGATTTTAGAAGCATGTTTAGTTTAAATGATAATCCAACTCGCAACAATGGTTGGAAGTTGGATTTGAAACGGTTTAGGACTAGTATGTGTGGGAATTACTTTACGTATAAGATCTGTGACACGTGGAACAGGTTACCTTCAGAAGTTGTGGATCAGTTCAAGAAAAGGTTAGACCAAATCCTGCACTCTAAGTGTGTAGATTAGAGATTGGAGCGCCTAAATCTGTTTAGCTTAGAGACGAGGAGGTTGCGGGGTCAGCTTATTGAAGTCTTCAAGATGCTCAAAGGAATAGACTGAACACACACATAGTTTAAGATTAAAACCTCAGGAAACTCTGCAGGAGTTCGCTTGCACGGTGTCTCTGTGAGCAAGGTAAATATAGAGCTATTTATATGTTCTCCACTTTCCTGTAAAATTTCCTTGGCTACTTTTCCAGGGTCAAGGTATTTTCTTCAACCTTTTTTCGTACCTGCCTCTGGCAGGGAGGGAGCGGAGGGTGGGGAGAGAGCCTTCTACTTTTCTATCCAGTTTTCTACTACTATTAGGATAGTTGAAACAAAAATAAACTTTCAATAACAGGAACAGTTCCTCGGTGGATCAGTTCAAGAAAAGGTTAGACCAAATCTTGCACACTATTTGAGTGTGTAGAAAATTTTCCCTGGCACCCGTTGCCATTGGTACCTCCTCGGTATGGGCCGCAAGGCCTTTTGAGGTACTTCTTTTCCTTGTAACTCCTTGTAACTCTCTCTCTCACGTTAGGTATAGCCCTTTGGGAGGTGAGGCCTTCTCCCCCAGCTTGCTGGGTAAATTCCCCCCTTCCCCCCTTTTTTGGCACCCTGGGGGTGGGAGGTGGCACTGGGGAAGGGGGGGGGTTGCAACATTTGATCAACATTGCAATTGCTCTGCACTCGTCCATTTTGCGGCCATACTACTGATGGCAGCCGAATCGACATGGTGTTGCCAATAATGATTAATGAATTCACCTGATATAAACAAAATCAATGAAGGTCCTTTAATTATGAAATTATACGCCGTGTAAACTTATTTTCTGACCGCCCCTCGTATACTGTATATGTATTCTTACTTTGTGTTATTTTGTGTGAGTTCGAACGACGGTTCAGAATCGACCTGCGGTCGACCCCTCTGCAGCATCCCGCCTCATTTGCGGGATTTGGTGAAGGAGGGAATTGCTGTCTGAGGTCTTCCTGCCCTCGTAGCCAGCCACGCATGGCTGGTCAGGAACTTTGCACAGGAATCTGTCCAGCTGGTTCTTGAAGTTATTCAGATCGGTGTGCTGGATATTCCTTACTTCTCTCGGTAGGGAATTGAAAAGCTTTGGGCCTCGTATTCTGACAGTATTTTTCATCCTCGTTTTCTTGGCCCCCTGTCTCACAGCAGCTGAGACTGTACAAAATCTGCCTGTTCTCGCATTCCAGTTTGTTTCTATTTCATTTCTAAGGTTAGGGACAAAGCTCTCAAGTGTTTTCCATATGTATATTATTGTGTACCGCTCTCGCCTTCTTTCCAGAGAGTAGAGTTTCTGGAATTGTAGTCTAGACCAGTAGTCTTCACCTTCCGTTTCTTCTATCTTAGAAGTAAAAGTCCTTTGTATAGCCTCAATGTTAGCAATGTCTCGTTTTTTCCATAATTTGAGCATGATGTTTGCTTTTTTGCTGCGGAAGCTCCTTCAGATGATTCCCATTATTTTTCTAGCCGTTGTAATTTTGATGTAGTGCTCTCTGAATTCTGTATCCGACGACATTATTACTCCAAGATCTCTGACTTATAGATTTGGTGTTATCTGTTTGTCTTGCAGAGTAAAAGGTACAAAACTCTGCAGTTCCTTGTTATTACCATATCTTAGAAGTTGGAATTTTTCTTCGTTAACTTCATATTGTTGTCTTCTGCCCACTGGAATAATGTTTCAATGTCGTTTTGTAATTTTCTTATGTCACCTTCGTTCAATATTTCCTTACACATCTTTGTGTCATCTGCGAAACATGATACAATACTGTTCTTAATATCTGCATCAATATCTGCAATCATTATTCTGAACAGCAAGGGAGCTAATACTGTCCCTTGTGCGACAGAGCTCACGATTTCCGAGACTTCCGATTTTAACTCCATTTACCACCACTCTTTGTGTTCTTTGCGTTAAGAAATTAAATACACTGGGCAACACGTATTTTATTGAATGATATCTGACACTTGATTCTAGGTAATTTGGGTGCGCTGAATACGAATTTCAACTCGGTTTGGCTCTATCAGGTCCTGATTCTTGTCGACAGCCTATGTGCCATTTTCCAGATTTTTCAAATTAGGACTAAAAAATTAAGTCATGTGTTAAATTTTTTTTTCAAGTTTCATGAATACAAGCAGTTCAAACTACAGTAAAATTACATTATAACGATAGAAATGACTTAAAATAAAAAACAAACAGATATGAAGCTTTCACTGTGGCAAAAATTTTCTTTTGTAAGACTTTCTAGCGTATTTGCTTGTTGATGGCAGGTCTCTTTTCAAGCACCAGCAGTAATCAGCCATCATGTGGGAATCCCAGCGGCCTTGGTACCGTTCCTCCATAATTTTGATATCTTGGTGGAATCTCTCCCCTTGTTCGTCACTTACATCACCTAAATTACTTGGAAATTGGTCAAGATGGCTATTCAAAAAATGCATTTTTATGCTCATATTGCAACCTAACTCTTTGTAGTCCCTTAAAAGTTTTTTTACGATTTCTTCGTAGTTATCTGCCCTATAATTGCCTAAAAAGTTTTCTATCAAGTCCACGAATGAGAACCAGCCATTTTTTCGCGTTCATTCATGACATTAGGAAAATTGCTGTCTTTAATCATTGTTCTTATTTGTGGACCGTCGAAAATTCCCGCCTTGATTTTTTCATAACTTAAACTTGGAAATTTTGAAGTTATGTATTTGAAACACTCGCCGTTCGTATTTAAAGCTTTTACATATTGTTTAATGAGGCCTAGTTTTATATGCAGAGGAGGAAATATGATTTTATCTCTGCTCACTAAAGGTGGATTAATTACGTTTTTTTCTCCGACAGTAAGTGATGTTCGTGCTGGCCAGATTTGTTTGAAATAATGTTTTCCTTGGCTCTGCTGTCCCATAAGCAAAGGAAGCAGGGATATTTAGTATACCCTCCTTGTTGTCCTAGCAGAAAATTAACCATTTTTAAGTCAACACATATGATCCACTCGTGCTCCCTATATTTGATAAGATTTAAAACCTTTTCTATATGTTCATACTTTTCTTTTAATTTTGTTGAGTGCCCAATCGGTATCGAGCCGTATAGATTGCCATTATGCAACAACACACACTTAAGACTTCTTTTCGAACTGTCTAAAAACAAGCGCCAATCATTTGCATCGTAAGACTCAACCCCCATCTTCTTTAACAAACCAATTATGTCGCAGCAATATACTAAACTATCCTCTGTTCTAAAATATTTAACAAGTTCTTCTTCTCTTTTTCTGTAAAATGAAATGTGTGTGTTTGAAGTAAGCAAGTTTTTCTCTTTAAGTCTTGAAGCTAAAATTTCCGCAGCCTTTTTTGGCAAATTTAGATCCCTTACAAGATCATTCAACTCGGCCTGGTTAAACTTTTGCGGATCGTTTTGACTTTCAAATACGCTGGGGTCAAAATCGGTGTCTGACTCCTCAAAGTGCATAACAATATTTTCAGGAACATCTTCAACTAATTCTTGAGTTGGCAGACCCTTAAATTTTGGAATGGGGATCTCATTTGAATGTAGCACAGGTCGTATCGCGGTGTCGAAATTTGGGTACTCGATACAATGTTTATTTTTCTTAGTGAAGCCCGAAGTCTTGACAAAGCAAAGGTAGCAATCGGTCTCGTGGTTAGTAGGCTCTCGCCACACCTGATATGGAAAAAAAATTGTAAAGCGTTAACAAAAGCGACGAGAGACTTGTTTTTATGAATTTTATCAAAAGTTATCACCCAAACATTTAACATTTCTGTGTGTTTCAACCTTATGCAATATTTGAGATTCTTATAAACATTTTCTGTAAATTTTTGTTTATGTACCTAAGTTACAATTACATTTAGGTAAGTTACAGTATACTAGTGATTAAATTACATAGTTTTATGAAATCATAAACTTACCATCGGAACTCCAAAAGGTATTTTTGAATCCGAACCCTTCGTCCAATGTCGCAGTCTTTCAATGCATATAGTGCAGGCTTTATGTGGAGCCCACGATTTATCTTGGTCCCCCAGTTTTATGCCAAAATAAGCTAAGTAAGCTCTTTTTACGAAGTCAGTTATATTTTCTCGTTGATGTGGAAGTGTAAAATTTCCACATATATAACAGAAGGAATCAGGGTTGTTTTTGCATTTGAACTTTCTAGTGCTTGATGACATATTGCTTGATTGTTCTGCCAATTTGTAAAGGTATTTAAAGCCCTTAATTCATATAAATTTAAGAAAATCTGAAATATAAACACAAAAATTAGTTTAAATAGGTACTTATTATGAAATAGGTACTTACAATCTATGAAATTAAACTAGAAACACGGATGAGTAGGTACAATATAAATTACGTCTAATTAAATCAACTATATTAAATCACGATGACAAAATTACTCACTAAATCATATGCCAATTCAAAATTATGTTAATGCCCAAACTTAATTAACTAACTCAACTGACTGACTGTGACTGACTGACTGATTGAATTGACTGATTAACTCTGGAAACGAGTCGCTTTTATATATTTTAGTTGTCCCTCTAGAATACTCTACAGAGAACAGGAACGCTCGAGAAAATTTTAGAATTCTATGATATTTTTAGCTTAATTTACTAATATTAAAATGGGTTAAAAATGACAAAATTAAAAATATTTTTAGGGTGTTACATATAAAAATATACATAATACAACAATACCATAACAATAGGTACAAATACCTAGATAAAAACCTAGTTGCATAATGTGTAACTGCAAAAAGACAGCGAGTATTGAGAAAAAAACCTTTTTATGAATACGACGAAAGAGGAGGGGTGTTGAGCAAAATCAGGACCTGATAGCAAAACCGAGTAAAAATTCGTGCTCAGCGCACCCAAATTACCTAGAAGTAACTGTCAAATCTAATTCAATAGACAAAAATTTGAAATTTGTTCCCCAGTGATATCCATCTTCCTAGCTTTCCAGTAATTCCTGTATTCTTATTCCTGTATATATGCTGTATGTATATATACAAAATATATATATATATATATATATATATATACTGTATACAGGGTGGGCGGAAAGTAGCTCCCTAGTTTAAATTACATATAAATTATGTATAAATTGTGATTGTAATGTTATATTGTTATGGTGTGTTCTCTAAAGTGGTACAATTGTAACGGTAATCTTTTTTTCTCTAAAGTGGTACAATTGTAACGTTCATTTTTTTTTTCATTTCAGATTGAAGGGTAACATGGCTGAGCGTTTAACACTGCAGGAGCGTGCCCAGTTGGCGGCACGGTACGAAGTTTGGCAATCTGTCGTTCGAGTTCAAAGATGGTGGCGGGCCATTCACGGACCACGTGCCCAAGTGGACCCGAAAACAATCAAGAACTGCCACTCGAAGCTCATGACCACGGGGTCTGTGGCAGATGTTCGAAGATGTGGTCGCCCTTCGACATCCAGGGCCCAGGAGACGGTGCAGGCAGTTCAGGAAATGTTCGCACGGAGTCCACGAAAGTCAACTCGCCAGGCAGCTCGGGAAAGTGGACTCTCCCGCTACTCAGTGCGAACTGTGCTGAAGAAGGAGCTGAACTGGCGTTGGATGGGTCGTCGTGGTCCACATCAATGGCCAGCCAGGAGCCCCGACTTGACACCGTGCGACTTCTTTCTTTGGGGGTGGGTAAAGGAAGAAGTCTACCGCACCAAACCGGGGACATTGGAAGAACTGGAGGACCGAATTCGGGAAGTCATGTCCTCCATCCCGCCGGAGTTCCTGCTAAAGTCAGTGGACGCCATTCCTGGGCGGCTCCAGAAGCTGGTGGAAAGAGTTGGAGCCCACATTGAATTTTAGAGAAAACCTACCATGTATGCCTACCTTTTCATATTTTTTTCTGAAATAAATGGATAATATACGTATTTTTTTACCAATCCAAAATAGGGAGCTACTTTCCGCCCACCCTGTACTATAATATATATGTATATATATATGTATATATATATAATATATATATAATATATATATATATATATATATATTATTATTTTTTTCGTTTTTTTTTTTAAATAAAAAGGTCGTGTTAAGTTAAGTCCAGTTATTGTACTTAAATTCATTTAATAACTTAATTTCTTCACTCATTCCTATTATGGGACTGTAATAATAGTAATAATAATTCACGGAACCTTGACCAACAGGTAAAATTTTAATGATATAAGACAAATGGTGGTAAAACACAATTTATGCTCACTGCAGTTTATTTATGTAATTTATGAAATTTACGTAATAATAACACTGGTCTACAAAAAAAAAAAAATCTGCTTCTCCCAATTTAATGGGTGATCTAAACTAATTTTGGAGTGCTGAATCTGAAAATCACATTAGTTTTTCTCTATCTGGTCAGGTTATCTAGATATCTGTAACCCTTATTTAGACGTTTACAGGCAGAATACTCAAAACTTGAAAGTTCAGTATCACAGAGAGAAGAAATTTTTGAAAATCTACTTATAAATCTACTTTTATTTGTATTTGTAGTAAAACAGAACAGAACAGAACAGAACAGAACAACAAAAAAGGATACATACACATGCATTATTACATATCAACTGCTACATATATGATAGTTCACTTTCTTAGAAGTGAGTTTTCTTGGATTTGCGTCTATACTCAGTAGAGCCTTCCCGTTTTAGCATCCAGCAAAAGTCGCCAAGCATGCAAGGGTCCCATCGTCCTTGGTAGTTTTTTCCATCATTGCAATGTCCTGGTGAAACCGCTCTCCGTGTTCATCTGACACTGAGCCAAGGTTATCTGGAAAGAAGTCCAGATGGCTGTACAAAAAATGGATTTTCAGAGACATTCTAGCCCCAAGTTGTTGGTATGCATCTAGCAGCTCGGTGACCATTGCTTCATAGTGAGGGGACTTTGTTGAGCCTAAGAAGTTGTCACAAAGATTCTTAAAAGAATTCCAGGCTCTTAGTTCCTTTGCATTGAGAGTGCTCAAAAACTGTTCATCCTTTAAAAGCACTCTTATTTGGGGACCATTAAAAACATCTTTCATCTTCGCATCACTAACGCTAGGAAATTTTAAATGCAAATATTTGAATGCAGCTTCTGTGTCAAGCGCTTTGACAAAGTTCTTTATCAACCCTAGTTTGGTATACAGAGGGGGCAAAATAATCCTTTCTTGATCAACTAATGGCTCATACTTCATACTATGTTGTCCTGGCACAAAGGCTTCACGTGGTGGCCAGTCCTTCTTTACATAATGCTGCTGTGTTGCTCTACTGTCCCATAAACACAGAAAGCACATGTACTTAGTAAAGCCACCCTGCATTCCCCGGAGAAGTCCTACCACTTTTAGGTCTCCACAAATCTTCCACTTATATTGATCATACTTGACTGCATTCAGAAGTATTACCATGTTCTCATATGACTCCTTGAGATGAACTGAGTGTCCATTTGGAATGCTTGGGTGAACGTTCCCATTGTGTAACAAAACAGCTTTAAGACTCCGCTTACTAGAGTCAATGAACAGACGCCACTCGTCTGGAACATGTTTTATTTTAAAATACGAGAATAAACTTTCCAAATCTGAGCAGTAACATAGCTGATTTACAGTTTGAAAGTAGCACGATATGTCGGAGCTTCTCTTGCGAAAAGAAGTAATGCGCACATCACCCTGAACTAAGTTCCACACTTTAAATCTCGAAGCTAAAAGTTCAGCCTTGCCCTTTGAAAGATATAAGTCCCTAACCGAGTCATTCAAGTCTTGCTGAGTTATGAAATGTGGTTCAGAAGAAGATTCTGGAAAGTACTCTGTATCAGAAGATTCATTTGCTTGTTCTGACAATGCTTCCTCTTCAGATGATGTTGGCAGAAGATTCTTATCTGCTGGTGGTGTTGGAATCGGAAGCTCATCACTATGAGGAACAGGTTTGATGGCAGAGGCTACCACAGGATAGTCAATTTTATTCCTAGTTTTTTATGTAAGGCCAGCTACTTTGCTCTGACAGAAATAGCAATCGTCAACATGGTTCTTTTGCTCACGCCAAACCATAGGTACTGCGAATCCCATACCTTTCCTTCTACCATTGAACCAGTCACGTAAATTCATTGCACAGTTACTACAGCAAACATGTGGGGCCCATCGTTTGTCTTGGTCACCAATATGACAGCCGCAGTAGTGATAATACGCTGTTCTTATCAGAGGAGCCATATTCCTGCGCTGTGAAGTTGGAGTAAATAGACCACAGATGTAACAAAATAAATCTGGACTGTTCACGCAACCCCTTGAAGCACACATCATAAATCTAAAAAGTGAAAACAATTATTGTGTTTTGTATTGAAGTAAAATGAACTATAATCATAAAATTATTGAATTATAATCATAAAATTAGTATAAAACAGTACCATATAAAACATCATATTCTGACAAAACCTGACCTAATGTGCAAAAATGAAGTTCATTTTCGAAATCAGCACCCTATAATTAGTATAAAACAGTATGTTTTTACCGGGAAGCAAAACTGTTGTTAGGTTGTGTAATAATTGAGGCACTCCGCGCCAAATGTTCGTTAGCGCCACCGCGGGCTAAAACTCGTTTTTTTTTTACCATCGTGAAGCTCAGTTCCCATACTATCCAAAGTTGAGATATACGACATCATCACAGCCCACCGAAGTGATGCCAGTCCAACTCAAGCACCTGATGATGACGATGAGACTGACGAGGAGGATGAGTTACTTGACTATTACTATTAGAGACGCCTTCGGTGTTGACTGTGGTGAGTAGTACTGATTAGTTTGTGCGTATTGTATGATATGATTATTGAAACACAATCTCTATTGATCACTATGTCCACTTTATTGTTTTTTTACATTATTCGTGGTTTACAAATATTTTTGCCAGAAAATGCAGTTAAATTGGGGATTAGTGATGATTAGCCTAATCTCTTGAACCTTATAAGTACGTAATTTTCAATCCTAAGCGTAGAGAATACTATTTTATTGTCATTATATAAGTGATTAGTGTGTTCTAATGTAACCCATCGGTTAGCTGAGTTCGAAAGCTATAAATTTCATATAAACATATCTGCGCTATCTTCAGTGGTTCAAGAGATACAGTCTAATATTCATTCCCCAACTTTAACTGTGCTTTCTGGCGTTTTTTATTTTTGGCGCTTACGAACATCTGGCGCGGAGCGCCTCTTTATACAGTTATATGAATTTCACAAAAAAAATATATGTTTAGAAATTTACAAGAAAAAAAGACAAATTACTTTTATTGACCTATTTATTTTAAATTCCCCTCCCCACATTACTGTCAGCATAAAAGAAATTACAAGTATAAAAAATATCATGTTTGTTGTAAAATTTAAGTTTTCAATGCAAAATAATTAAAAGTGAGGAATTTTACAGTTATTGAGGAGTAATTTTAATAGTTAATCAAACAAATAAATGTTCAATGACTTGGATGTGATTGCTTTTCTTTGTATAAAAGTTCAATATTATAGTGGGCCGGCCAAAAATTGAAAAGTCCTCTAGAATAAAACTTAACGGCGTTTTTTGTTAATAGCAGGCACCCACCTTAGATAAGTAGTATTGAGGATGCCAAATAAGATGTGGGTGGATGCCACTCTCAATTTTGGGCTTGAAGGTCCCATACAAAGTTACAAAAGTCAAATTCTGAAAAATTCCGAATTTTGCATTTCAGTGGTGGCTCTATGTAACAACGTATTTAAAGGTGTATCATGAGCACATAAAGCATATTTTTTTGATTTTATGGATAATAATTGAATGTAACTATGACTCTGGATGTCTTTATTTCCATTAAAACTACATTTAGCATGCTGGGTGAGGTGCGCATATGCCTACTACTACCATAGTACAAGTAATAGCATACTTTCACATGTTGAATATTTTTAATGCACTGGCTGGCCAGACATTGGTTTGGTATATCCAATTAAAAGAGTGCAGACAGTGCCAGCTGGTAAATAATAATAATAATAATAATAATACTGCTAAAGGATAGGTATGTTTCAAATTGTTTCAATATATCTGTGGCTACTACATACTGCCATTCCCACTTGTCTTTGCAGATAGGGAGCTCATCAGCAATGGACCCTGTAGCTGTCATCAAGCGCAAGAGGAAACGTCAGGATGTCAGTGAGGATTGTTGCTTCTTCTGCCAAAGCAGCGCTGGTGACCTGCGCACAGCATCAGCAGAAGGAAAAGCAAGAACTATGACTGTGGGCGATGAGAGAGAGAACCTGGGAGGTACCTACTATCTTGATGTTTTACAAAGACTGGAAAGTCACTTCAAGGATGATTTCAATGCATTGGAACTCAATTGGCATAAATCATGCTACTCTTTATTCACCTCTGAAGGCAAACTCAAAAGGCTGCGAAGTCAGCAACAGACCATGTGTGTATCGGCGACCACAAAAAAGTGCAGGCTCTCAGACTTTTCTCCCAAAGTGTAGACGTTCAACACCAGTGATTGACTGGACCCTCTGCATGTTTTGCCAAAAGAAGACTACAAAGAAACCACAGGGTGGAGACAATGGAGAAGTCAGATGACTTGATCCAGCGTGCAAAAACACGACCCTGTCATGAGCATACCGTTGTCAGCGGTGAGTGATGTGATTGCAGTTGAAGGCTGCTATCATCTGGCATGTTTGGTGACATTTGAGAGACGTACTAGAAAACAAGCGGTGTCAGAGGAGCAGCAAGGGCCTGAAAACGAGTGCATGACGAAGCTGTGCAAAGACTTGACAGTAGGCCTGTCTCGTGGTCACATATACGACATGGGAGACGTCTGGGACAGATACGAGCGTATGTGTAATGACACCGGCATCACCGTGAAATACTCCAGGAGAACAACGTTCTACGAAGATGTTCAAAGGCTGCTTGGATCAAACGCCAGCTATGTACGCCCATTGTCAAGGGGCCTGCTGCTGATTTACCCTGGACAGAGCTCAGATTTCATCTTCTCCAAAGCTCTGGCTAAGTCTTGTGAACAAGGTCCTGTCGCCTCTGAGTCAGAGTCTACTGAAGATGAAGATGCTGATGTCCGCATGTATGCCACTAGCAGCATATTCCAAGATATGGTACACGTGGCTCTGAAGGTTCGACAAGATCATCTTGAAACTCCTAAACACACCGAGACATAGCAAGGTCTTGATCAGGACCATGTTGATCGCGTCATACCCGACAGTCTGTACCTATTTCTACGATTGCTCTTTCGGGGAATGGATGCTGTGGATGAGGGAAGTGAAGAGGACCAGAAAGTGAAGCAGTGTGTGTGTAGCATTGCCCAGGACATAGTCTATGCAGTCTCCATCCGACGAAAGTTAACACCAAAGCATGTGGGCTTGGGTCTTACTCTGCACCAAGCCACCCGCTCAGAAGCACTCCTAGATCTGTTCCACGCGGCAAATCACACTATCGGTATCGACAGTGTAAGAAGGATAGACACCACCATCGCTCAGAACATCCTGGAGAGGTATGCTAATGGATGTGTCTACATCCCTGACACCATCGTCAAAGAGAAAATGATTCACTGCTCTTGTGACAACATAGATGTCTTGGAGTCAACCTTAGACAGGAAGAACACCTTCCACAGCACTCAACTGATGGTATGGCAGAGAGGCCCCCCTCCACAGCAGAGTCATGGCCAAAAGGGTGGCAAGCACAAGATATCGAAATCTATCAAACCTGATGACCTACAGGAGTTCCAAAGGCTGGACCAGGCTACCCTCCCATCTGGCAAGAGGCCATCTCCTCCTGGCTACGACACTGACATAGACGACTTGTCACATGAACTTGAGAGGGACCGGGCACGTGCCAAGGACTTGGCCTGGGTGGCGTCACGCATCCATGATGAAGCGATGTCCGTTCCAAGCTAGGGAGCATTCAATCAATCTGTCAGCACTGCGGATCCACCAGTAACGACGCCGGGATGTTGCCAATCCTGCAGGCACCAGCAGATGACAATGACACCCTGACCACCGTCATCAATCGCTTCATGGCCATTACTGAGTATGTCAGCCGGAAGTACACCATCATCACTGCTGATCAGCCTCTGTACAGTAGGGGTAAGGAACTAGTCTGAGCGAACTCGAAATTTGCCAACGTGGTCTTGCTCATGGGAGGCCTCCATATCTGCTTCAACTTTCTGAAAGCCATTGGTCAACACATGGAAAGTGTGGGACTTGATGACTTATGGACAGAGGCAGGTGTGTATGCGGCTAACACCACTGAGACAATGCTGGACGGCAAGGCCTACTACCGAGCTGTGAGAGGTCACCAGCTGACGTATGAGGCACTGTGGCGCATCAAGTGGCAGATCGGAGATGAGAACGTCAAACAGCTTGCCCTCAATGTTGCTTCGCTTTTCAAAGACAGAGCTGACATAGATGAGATGCGCGATGCTGTTGACAACTTCTCAGACGTTTTGGCAGATGAGAAATTCCATAGTCTCATGGAGGAATGCACTGACCAGCACTCTGAAAATCCGAACTTCATGCTGTGGTCATCCTACATGGAAATGGTAGAGATCCTACTGGCCTTCATCAGAGCTCAGAGAAATGGCATGTGGAGTCTCCACATAGAAGCCTTTGCTGCAATGCTCCCTTGGCTATCTATGACCACACAAACTATGCACGTTGGGGGCCGATCTACTTGGCTGATATGAGAGGTCTTGAGAAGTCAGCACCAGAAGTTCATGCAGAGTTCTGTAATGGGGACTTTGTCGTCAAGAAGACGGCGAAGCGCTTCAACCAAGTTCCAGCTGATCAAGCAACCGAATGGATAAATCGTACATGCAAGATGCACAATGGTATCATCGGCATCACAAAGAATGACCAAGCAAGAGACAGGTTCTGCATCACATGAGGGTGCGTCAATTTTAGGGAGCAAAGTGAAATCTTTAGATTTTCAAAGACTACTAGTGACCAAATGATGCATTTTTGTGCGCTAAATCAAAATATGGCTTTAAAATCCAGATTTGACCAGTCCTAGCTACTTATATTTGAAGTTGAAGTTTACGAAAAATCAGCAATTTTTGCAAGCATTTTTTTATTGTATATAACTACATTTTATGTACATTACATAGAATTAAAGACATTTTTATTGTATTTCAATATTAAAACTTAGAAATATGGATAGGTTTCTTGAACTTTGCCAAGGACGCCATATATAACTACATTTTACATACATACATACATACAATTAAAGACATTTTGATTGTATTTCAATATTAAAACTTAGAAATATAGATAGGTTTCTTGAACTTTGCCAAGGATGCTATGTCTGCCTTGCTCTTGTTCCTGGACATGAGCTCCCTACTGGCCACCTGGCCACTGATGTACGCCTCCCTCCTCTCTTGTGAGTAAACATGTTGTGCTGCTTCAGTTGTCATCCTTACACACCTCTATACTGATGTGTGTGTGAGGGCCATGCAGAAACTTCCATTGGTCTATCCAGAAACTCCTTGATTGCAGCAGTGGTGAGGGAGCAGGTCAGAGGAGGCTCAGTCACGCCAGAGTTCCAGTCAATAAGCTCCGAGAGTTTGGTGGCATCTGGGTTGATGTCAGGAGACTTCCTGGGTCTGACACTACAGTCTCCTACCTGTGTGTCCTCATCTTCACCTCGATTTCCAGTATCCTCTTCACTGCCTCCCTCTTCTCCTCCACCTCACTGCGCAGCATGGCCTGGAGCACAGCCTCAGTGTGTGCATACCAGGCTGATCTCTTCACTGTAGGCATCACTATTCCTATCACCTTCTTCTTCTGACTTCTGAGCAGCTCCAGCTGGTACAGTACATGCCTGGGACCCTCCACCCAGCTGTGATTTAAATTGATGTTGAACCAGTTTGGCCTGTAGACTCCCTCTATGACTTCCACAATTATCCTCGGATTCTTCAGTTTCCTACCCTTCAGCCCATGTTTGGAAATCCACAATCTGCAGAACCTTAGAGCCGTGGCGACCCACCTACTGTAACAGACTGGCCCAATCTCCAAGAGAGCTAGACTCTGAGGTACCTCTCCCGATCTGATGGCAGTGATGATTCTGTAGCCATATGATTGGTCTGTGCTGAGGTCCTTGACTACCTCCTGACTGAAATGGGGTAGAGGAGGACCAACAGTGATCCTTGTGAAGTTTGGGTTGATCTCCAGCTCAGTGGCAGTGTCTAACATCTTCTCTAGGGTCTCAGACCACTTGTTGTTGCTCAATGTCTTGCCATCCAGTGCAGTCACCAGGTGTCTGAGACTCGGCTCCCCAGTGTGCAAGTCACAGACAATCCACACCAACTTCCTGCTAAGCTTGGCCTCCACATAATACATTACTACTCCCTCCCAGCCAGTGTTCACATTAGTACTGTCACCTCCTATGGCCAAAAGGGTCTGGTCTGCTCCTCTCTCTCTTAGCCAGTTCACCAGATGATCAGCAATGACCTCAGCATGATTTCTCTCCTCTGCAGCTTCCTCTGGTACAAAATGCCACAAATATTTCCCACCTGGTTCATTGCAGACTGTGTGTTCTTCCTTAATGAGGCCAGGAAAGTGCCTGTCACTGCCCTCAGATTCTATCATCACTTTGGTGTCAAACTTCTTGACCAGCTCCTTAGTCAGTCTCTCCTGAGCCCTCCTCACCTTGTTGTGGTCAATCACCAGTGCTGTGTCAAACTCTGTGATAAGACCAGCATCAATCCAGGCAGCAGTGGCAATCTCTGCAGTCTCTCTCAGCCTAGTGTGATGTCTTAAGCTAGCCAGAGCTATGTTGGTGATATCTTCAGTGTTGTATTTCTTCTTAGCCACAGGCAAGGAAGAAGTTGTCTCAGCCTCTGGTATGAAGTCTTCGTTCTCTCTCCCTGCCCCCTCCAGCATATCTCCAGTCTCCTCCAACTCCATCTCCAGCAGTGACTCCTCCCTCAACTCCTTCTTTCTTGGCTGACTCCTCTGCCTTCCTCCTCCTCTTCTCCTCGGCCTTCCTTCTCTGCTCCTGTTTCTGCAGCACTGCTTCCTGTCTCCTGGTCTCAGGGTGATCAGCTAGACCCATCTGGTGTGCCCCCACACTGCCCACCTTTTCTCTCTGACCTTTAATGAAGGCAAGCTCGTGCACTGGCATCTTCTGCTCGCTCCTGCAGCTTTAGTCAATGTGAATCTCACTGTTGCAGACAGGGTTGCACCCAAGCTCACTGCAGCTTCTGATCACACAGTGACAGGTCAGGATATCTACCAATTTGTCCAGTTTCATCATGAACCTATCTTTGACCTCTAGCTTCACATTGCCAATGGACACCTTCACTGCCTCATCCCAAAGTGCCTTCATTTTAGCCCTGATCTTGACCTCAGGATTGATTACAGGTCCTGTAAATAGAGCGTTGGCCTTTCTCCACTGAGCCAGTAGCCCTGGAACAATGTATTCCTCACTCATATCTCTCCTCAACAAACCATACCTCAGCAGATCTCTGGCTGTGGGCATCTCAGCAGGGGGAGGTTCCCTCCCAGTCCCCACCAAATGACTTAGGTGACAACTTGATTTGCTTCGGGTTCTGATTTCTTTGACTCATCCTGTGGACCTGTGAACAAAAGAAATGTCATTGAAATTTTGGGATAGGCCTACTGATTATGATGGATCGAGGTACTTTCGTCTAACGCAGTTTAGTCTAAAGCACTTATGTCTAAAAGCACTTTTGTCTAAAAGCACTTTTGTCTAAAAGCACTTTTGTCTAAAAGCACTTTTGTCTAAAAGCACTTTTGTCTAAAAGCACTTTTGTCTAAAAGCACTTTTGTCTAAAAGCACTTTTGTCTAAAAGCACTTTTGTCTACAATCACTTTTCAAAATCATTTAAATTATTCATAATAAAAGGGAGAAAAAAAAGAAATACCATTAAAAGCATTTATTTTCGCGAATTAAAATCGTAATGAATGTTGTAAAAGTATAAACAAAAACTAAAATTATAAGCTATTAGAAGGATTTTACTTAATTATAATCAAGGGTATGCGCAATACCATGAAGGTAGTCTTCTATAGATCTGTTTCGATAGTCTGCGACAACCGTACGTATTCTTTGTTCCCTGATTACAGCTTTGGAATTTTTTCTATTAGTAACTGCTCCAGCGCGGAGTTGTGCACTCTAGCTTCTATAATTCTTTCTTCCCTTCGTAGTGCATCAAGCACATGATAAAAATTAGAGTTATCTCTAACTAGAACGCCAAATCGCCTATGCCAGGCTTCTACAGAGTTGTTTGTGCGAGCACGACCTTGGAGTGTGAGTTCGTAAACGTTCCATTCAGATGGAGGAAATAATGGTTTTGATCGTCTACCGTTTCTTCGAAGTTTTCCTAACACATAAATTTCCTCTACATAGTGAAGGAGAGGCAACGCTTCTTGTGGTGCACTTTGCTGCAGTTGTTCTAGTCCCTGAGATACGTCGTCGACAGGCAGAAATGCCAACGCATTCACCATTCGGCAGAACAATGAAAATTCTGGATTGCTATTATAAAGTGTTGTTAGTTCTAAATGTTGAATTTTCCTCCAAGTATTCTGGCAAAAATGAAACAAGCAATAATTTACTTGAATATCTCCAAAAACACGTACAAATGCATTACGAGCAGCCAATTCAAAGTCGATGCTTACATTCGTAATTTCAGCTTGAAACTCGTGAGATTCCATGCATTCAACCAGCGCATGCAACATTTTAACGTAAAGTTCTTCTGATTTTCCTGGCAAGAACATGAATGCTAGAGGATGTATTTCGCCATAACTTTCCCCATGTATTGTGTAAATTTGATAAAAACTGTTTGGGCACGTTTCAAAAGTGTCATCTGCATACCAATGCGAACATATGGATAACTGTTTCAGGGATGAAGGCGATGAAAATAGCAACATTCTCTCTGGATCATCTGGCCCACTATCATGAATTAGCCATTGGTCTCCTCCTATTGTAGTGGTAAATCGACCTTGAACATCTATCTCGGCTAACGTGGTCGGAAGTTTAGGTAATTGCCGATTTCTTTCTTTCCGGATAATACGTTTTATGTTTGACGTACTAGGAAGCAACGGTAAGGCTGATCCTGGTAGCTCACTAACTATTTCGGCAATAATAGCAGAAGGAGCTTCTGATGTGGAGTTCACTTTTTCTCGAAATTTCTCTTGTGCTTTCAACACATCAATTCTTGCGACACTTCCTGCGTGGTTATGCTCAGAACTTGACATTACTTTTAAATTTTTGCTTAAAACAAGCCGGCTTGGACAACTACGATGTTCGCAACGCCAATAAGTAACATTTGTAGTAGCATTATTTTTCGTATAATAATATCCGCCGTGGCACAGTTTGTCTTTACAACGTTTTGTTTTAACAAAGTTTATCTCCTGTTCCATTAGGGCTTGAATTAAAACAGAAGTAACAAATAGAACGTCGTAAACAGCAGCAAACGAGGACTGGCTTACAAACTTTAAGTGTGTATAATTTAGGTTATGTATTGTTGGTTTGTTGTTAGGCTGGTTCATTTTTTCGGACCAGGCCGGCTTCTTTTGGAAGCTTCGCAGTTTAAAGGGTTTTAGACAAAAGTGCTTTAAGACGAAAGTGCTTTAAGACGAAAGTGCTTTAAGACGAAAGTGCTTTAAGACGAAAGTGCTTTAAGACGAAAGTGCTTTAAGACGAAAGTGCTTTAAGACGAAAGTGCTTTAAGACGAAAGTGCTTTAAGACGAAAGTGCTTTAAGACGAAAGTGCTTTAAGACGAAAGTGCTTTAAGACGAAAGTGCTTTAAGACGAAAGTGCTTTAAGACGAAAGTGCTTTAAGACGAAAGTGCTTTAAGACGAAAGTGCTTTAAGACGAAAGTGCTTTAAGACGAAAGTGCCGTCTCCCATTATGATTACATAAAATTAAGTTAATTGAAATTCTTAATATCTTCCTATAAGCTCAGATAAAAGGTTGTATTGTTATAGGTACAAGACTTAATTATTCAAAGTAATGACAATTTCATATATCTATCATATAAAAATATACAGAAAGTTTGGGTCACACACAACATTTCGAATAATTTGAATTACACAATATTTACATTACGAAGTAATCAAAATTGTCAAAAAGGAGGGAAAACACGCATTCACAATCAAAACTCCAGCATTTGTGACTATGTGAAACTTAGAAACCATACTGCACACCACAAATAACCAAAGTTGACCACACATATCAATGGCACATTGATATACGATGCTACAGTCATATTTAGGTTATATTTCAAACCTTTATGGTCAAATATAAGTAGGTAAATGACTTTTTTAAACAACACTAAAGATATTTCTAAGTTTGCTAGATAATATGACATCATTTGAGCATTAGTAGTTTCTGAATTGTTGACTTTACTAAAATTGACACACCCAGGCATCACATGCTCAGAGCGATCACGCATCTCTCAAGACACAAGATGCCTCTTCACTCTTCAAGATGATGATGATGGGGAAGCCACCTTCACTCGGGTTGACAGTCTTCCTTCTCGCACTAGGCGTGACGCTCATGATGTCATGAAGCTAGTTCAGCAGTTGAAGCAGTTTGACGTCTTCAGAGTTCACGTGAGTGACTGAAGCAGGAGATATAGATGCCGCCACTAACATCCCACTTGTTTCACTGGCAACCAAAGACACTGCACCCACAGATGTTGTGGAGAACCTGCTGACAGCTCAGGATCGAGGAAAGCAGCATGTAATCGGCTTCATGAAGGAGAGACTGATTGAACAGATAGTAGGCTTCCATGAAACTATGAAGAAACATCGGTCGAAAACCTTCACTGATGTGTACAAAGCTACAGTTTCCACCAAGCAGAACAGAACATGCAAAAGACCATCAAAGCTGACAGAAAGCTACTACAGCGGCTCCTGAATGCCGCGAATAGTGGAGATGGTCAACGTCTTGAAGCATGAACTGTCCCCAATCCTATTTAGTCTGGCGAAGGCAGGAGGAGAGATGAATTCGACATCGAAGTCTGAGCTGATGAACATCCTGATGGCTCAGCAGACCATATGCTCAAAGGTTCCAACCTCTGATCTGAAGACCTGTGTGATGATAGATTGCCATGCACTCATCGAAGCTCTTGGCAAGCCTGGCGGCTGTCGGACATTCGGCGATTATGCTGAAGTGTTCTTCAAGGCCGTGACGAGTTATTTCAATGAACACACAACAAGAGTTGGTCATCTTTGATCGGTACGCAGGAGAAGGATCGATCAGAGTAGTTACCAGGACAAAGCGTGCAAACAAGAAGAAACCGATTCGGAAAGTCATTGATGGCCCACAAGTTCCACTGCTTGAAGTGTGGAAAAACTTCATGGCCCTGGATACAAACAAGGCTGACCTAGCCTTGTTTCTGTCTAACGTCATCACTGAGAAGGGCAGAGATTTTCAAGAAAGATGTCAGCTGGTGACGGGGGGTGGCTTCTCTGAAGCCACTGAAGTACGGTCAACCAGGCGACATGACGCTCCACTGCATAGCAACCATGAAGAGGCGGACACCAGGCTCATCCTTCACCCATGTGATGCAGGTCTCAGGGCTATGAACGAATACTGGTAGTGTGCAGAGATACTGATGTAATGGTGTTGCTGATTCACTTCGTTTGCACAAAGGTCACTGAAGTGTGGATGCTGTGCGGAACGGCCAAGAACCGAAAATGCTACCCCGTGCACGATGTATTGAAGAGTTTGTCGCCCCTAGTTAGGGACAACCTCGTCAGCTTCCACACTTTGACCGGGTGTGACACAGTCTAGTGTTGGAAGGTGTTCAGTGACCACCCACTCCTGCTGCACGCCATTGGTCGAGATGGGGATATCGCAGATGTTGAGAAGTTTGTGTGTCATTTGTATGGCACTCCGGAACAACACACAGTTGATGACGCCAGAGTTCACCTTTTTGGGAAGGCCAAGAAGACTCTGGAAATGCTCCCACCGACAAAGGACGCCCTGGAGCTCCACGCCAAGCGGGTAAACTATCAGGCCAAAATATGGCTCCAGGCTGACAAAGAGCACGTAGATGTTGAAGATCCGGTGGACACTTCAGCCTGGAAGTTGGAAGATGGGCGCCTCCTACCAGTGTGGACAAGACTTCCTCCAATCCCTGAAGCCTGCCTGGAGCTTGTTGCTTGTGGTTGCAAGAAAAAGTGCAAGACAGCTAGATGCAACTGCTTCAGGCAAAGGATAAAGTGTACGACAGCTTGTGGTTGTGACGACAGCGGTTGCTGTAACCCAGCTGGACAGTAGATCTGTCTCTTCCGGGCTGAAATTGAGAGAATCTGGAATGTGTTGTAAGGAACTAATAACTTTGTTCTTAAGTGATTGCAATCCACACAATTGTGACTGTCAGTGCAGCATTTCGGTGCTGTTCATCAAGAAACGTGAACTTGTAGATGTTACTAGCAGGGTTGTGGAGTCGGTCCAAAATTTTCCGACTCCGACTCCGACTCCGACTCCGACTCCACACATTGTAAAAATTCGACTCCGACTCCGACTCCACACATTGTAAAAAATTCGACTCCGACTCCGACTCCACACATTGTAAAAAATCTAAAAATCCGACTCCGACTCCGACTCCTCACATTTTAAATATATGACTCCGACTCCTCTAGTGTTTCACTCTATAATTATCATAATAATAAGACATTTCATCACCACCACATGAATCGTCAGGTTACTTTCTAGGATAAGGGAACATTCAAATATTAAGAAGGATATTGACTTGTAGATATTATCATATTAAGGGATTTTTTTTTTCCAATAATATATATATATATATATATATATATATAAATGAAAAAGATTCTCTTAAATATAATTAAGGTCTAACCAGTAGTAGTCCTACTTAAAATTGAATAACCCTTCTTAACCTAGTGGCTATAACCAGGGTTGTGGAGTCGGTCCAAAATTTTCCGACTCCGACTCCGACTCCGACTCCACACATTGTAAAAATTCGACTCCGACTCCGACTCCGACTCCGCCCTGAAACGTGCGACTCCACGACTCCGACTCCACGACTCCGACTCCGACTCCACAACCCTGGTTACTAGTGTGTAAACTGTATAGTTATGGGGCTATATTTACTGCTTTGTGATTTAGTTGTGATAATTCTGTTACTGTGAGTATTTAATTCGTGCCATCAAACTTATTAGGCACTAATCATGTTAAAATAAATTGTTTTGACAAACAGACTTGCTCAATGTTTTTTATCGCCAATTAAAATAAAAAATTAAATTTTTAGCACAATTTCGGTCGTGATTAACTTGAATTTGACCTTCAGTTGGTAATTCGGATGGGATAAGCGTGTCATCATACTTCTTTATCACTAAGTGTGGCAAAATGAAACATTTGGTCAAACCAATTGGTTCAGAATATTTTTTTAAAATTAAAATTAGAAAATATTTTTTGCACAGTTTGACCTCGAAAATGACCTTGAGAGCCAAAAGCGAGAGTGGCATCCATCTGCATTTTATTCCTCACCCACAGATACATTGATTTAGCATGGGTGCCAGCTATTAACAAAAAACGCCGTTCAAAGTCGATTTTTGAATTTTGGCCGATCCACTATTACATTACTGTGATCATAACTTCCGTGAACTGAGAAAACTAAAGCTAAAAACAGAAAAACTCACCAAATCAATCAGACCAGTGCTTGTGGTCATCAGCTGTGTTTTGTTTACAAAGTGGACTCCTGTTTCTTACTGTGGCTGCAAGAGGGCAACACTTATTCTGGATATCTCATCGTTTGAATTAAAATTCTCTCGCTCTCCCACTCTCTCTTTGCCTACTCCTTTCAAAACACAATCACTGGATTCGCAGAATATATATCGTAAATTTATCCCTGTCAGTTGATATTATTTTATCTTACTCTCTCTCCTCAGTTTCTCATGACATGCCGCACGGAACCCCATCAACTTCCCGCGGAACACAGTTTGAAAACCCCTGCCTTCTGGGATAAATGGGGATACGTGAACGCGGCCGCGTAAAGTCTCCCATTAATACTTAGATACGTAAATTTTTTATTCACACACAAATGAATTTCCCTACCTATATTGTATATAAAATAAGAATCTAATAAAATCATAAATATAATGATATTTACATATGATAAATAAAAATATATTAAATGAAAATAGCATGTATCTTTTCTTCACTCTTTCGGATGGTGCGTATGGTACACTCGTTCACGTGATACTTGCGGCCAAGTGATGTTATGCTCATACCACCAGCAACTTATCTAGAATCTTTATTTTTTTCGGCTAATGTCATAACCTTACAACTTTTCTTCTCTTCACTATCACTTGCAGATGCTTTACGTTTTAAGGGTAATAGCAAAACAACGGCAAAATAAAAACAATCCAACACAACTTCACTGAACTTAACGCGTTAGCGGGACTGAGACACAGGGGTTATGCGACAGGTGACGCGAGACGGAGGGAGATACGGGAGTGTTGGAGAGTGTAGGAGAAAACGCACTGAGCGCACATTGGCACGCGTACGCCGTACAGTACTACTGTATTAGAGCGTGTTTGGCGGATTTGGCGGACCGTGTATAATCAAATTTTCCGCTTTCGGCAAATAATTGTTCGCATTTATTTTTCCGTGTATAAGCAAATTCGCGCTGGACAAACGCGTTCGACGAAGGTTTACTGTATTCCTATTCTGATCGTCTTTATATGCTTTATGAAGGCGAAAGAATCGAATGTAACGTGGTTAAACAGAGTAAATATTGTCCTCGTTTAAACGAACATTTTTCGGGAGGGTTCTGGATAGCGTGGTGAGTGGGCGGCGGTTCGAGTTCATTGGCTCCTAGTTTACTACTTTATTGCCTTTTCCATCCCATTTAAGCGCGGTTGTTGTACTTATAATGCATTCAGACTGAATTCTACACGGTGTTCATAAATTATCTTTACGAATTCAATTAAATTTCAATTGATTTCGTAAAAAATAGTTTATGGACACCCTGTAATTCTGTTTTCAGAAATGTTTCGAGACATACTTTCATCCTCACTGGTCCGAGAATGCCATAAAAATATATGAAGTCGTGATTTATGTCAAGCTATAAAAAATAATTCCTGACATAATTTCATTGTTTAATTACTTGTGTTGGAAATTCCTTTGGAAAGTATGTTAACACATTTCCAACTCCATTACATGTAAAATTTTCACTATAATATTTTATAATGCCAACATTAAAAAAAAATTAAACGTAGGTAAGGTTAAGTTAATTTAGATTTTATTAATGTGGTCTCTACACGATTTGGTATCGTAGATTAATTTTCAGTTCGGGTAAATAGGTAGGTAGATAGATAAGTAAGGGGTTCCAAAAAACCTTAGCCCCCATTTGCAGCTTACATGTTTACTTATATCGAAATAGTTTTTTAGTGATTATAAAAATATATAACATTCTTTATTTATTGCAGGTATTAAAATTACTCTAGCTGATAAAGTGATAATATAACGGCTTCTCAATTAATTGGTGATTCGGAGAGGCAACGTGTGATAGATCGCATACGAGCAATAACATTTCGGGAAGCTCGTGATGCTGGAGCCACCTTTATAACACGTTCATGGGTTGCCAAAAATTTGCGAAGAAGTGAGGACTTCGTCAAAAGAAATTGGAATAAAACTTTGGATGAATGTGAAATGGATACAACCAAATATGGGCGCCCAAATTTGCCACTCTCTCAGGAAACAAAGGACATCATTGAAAGCGGTACGCGTAAGCGGAAAAACAGCTGTGCTAAACTTTCTAGAGAGATCGAAGTGTTGAGAGAAAAGATCGTTAGTGGTGAGATCATTCGACTGTACCGTCATAGGCAAGGTTTAAAGCCTTGGCATGAACTTCCAAAGCCAAGAAAAACTCAACTTAACATCGATGACAGAATGTGGTTTGCCCATTATCTTGAAGATTGGGATGTGGATGATTTCATGCATTTAGCTGTCTCCGATGAATTTTTTGTTTACGTAACACGTCGGCCTAACTACCAAAATGATCGCGTGTGGGCCACAACACCAGATGAAATCGATGACAATGAACATTATCGCGAATTATTAAAAAGTCCAGACTGTGTTGGTGTGTTTGTTTTGTTCACTGCAAAGAATCTCATGTGGGTGCTGAAGCCAAATGGTCAGAGTTGGGACGGACAGTATTTTCGTGATATTATTCTATCCCAGCATGTCATTCCATTTCTAAGAAATCCAAACAATGTTATGGATGTCGATCAAGCCACACTTCTGCACGATAAGACGATAAGGCCCCCTGCTTTAAGGCATTAGCCACTCAACAGTTGTTGCGGAACCATGAGATCAATTTCTTTGGAAATGAAGAATGGCCAGGAAATTCTCCTGACCTGAACGTCTGTGAACACATTGGATCAGTTATAAAGGACAAGGTTGAATGTCTCTTGTTTCAAGAACCTGCAGCAAATCGATTTTCGAAGGATACAATGACGCAACACATTGAAACTGTTTTAGCAAATTTGCGTAACGATCAAGATCTATTCACGTCACTTTTGGCAAGCTACCCAAAGCTAATTCAGGTTGCCTTGGAAGCCAATGGCGGGAACACCAAGTTTTAATTGTTTCTCATTAAATGCAGGATTAAATTCTCTTTTGTAAGGTATGTTTAGTTTTACTGTACCTCTAATGGTTTAGGCCATGGGCGGGGGGGGGGGGGGGCTAAGGTTTATTGGAGCCCCGTAGATTAAAGGTTCTTATGGTTTTTATACAAAAGTAAATCCCTGGATAGTCAAATTGTCAGTTAATGGAGTTGCCATTGGCTTTATTATGTTATTTTTCAATTGATCTTGTAATTTAATTAGGGAACGAAACTCTTGTAAACATTGAATAATGGTATGTGTAATCAAGCGCTTATACCCGGCAAACAAACGTACCTTCTGAAATTTAAATGCTAATTGACGGTTCTAAAAATATTAATAAATAGCAATTGACAATGACCAAACATTGACCAAAGAAATATTAAAATCATGGTCATATCCGTGGATTTTGAAAGTAAAGAATAGGAAGAGAATAAGCAATAAAGTGGGAAACTAGGAGCCAGTGGGACTCGACCCCGCATCGCTTGGTTTTAGAGTCAGCCGCCTCCGATACCGATCCCACCATCCAGAACTCCCCAAAAAAGGTTCGTTCATCCTGGATTCTGCATAGCTAGATCGGTATGAACGCTGACGCTAAAATCATGCGACGCGAGTTCCAGTTCCAGTAGCTCCTAGTTCCCGCTTTATTGCCTTTTCACGTTCATCCTTATTTAAGTACGGTCATTGCACTTGAAATACATTTAGAGTTTAAAAATGTAAAAATTCGTTTCGCTAAGGTTTCATGCGTTTAGTACTTCATATCGGTTTGTCCAACAGAGGATTGACAAAACTAGACACCTTCGGTTCTTCCATAGTTTTTGATTTGATACTAAAAGTCAATAAATAATAAGACTCATTGAATAAATAATATAAATTATTATATTACGTGTGTAGAGGTGACACACGTTCTGGTATTCCATTGATGAGCTATGCCATTTGTTCTTGAGGACAATCATCGTGGTGTCTTTACTTTTGTCAACCCTCAACTGCAGAACTTTCTTGACCATGATGCAGTACTGCTATTCCCACAGATTTTTATAATACTGATGTTTCGAACCACTTGACCATAATTTGGTGAACATCTGCTAAATTCTCAGTCTCATTTCTTAGGAAAATCTAATATTCTTGTTTTCTCATAAAAACAGGTTATTTTGTTCAATAATTAATTTTTACTTCTACGAAATGATAAGGGAGTTACATTTTTCAAGGTTGGAATATTAATTGTTGCGCGAAACCCTAACGCGGGAAGTTTATTCATTTCTCCAGGATCAGCGATATTGAGTCTGGGTAGTAGTTGGATGCGTGATCGTCCTCCGCGTTCAGATGAGGTAGCGACCAGTGGTTGTAGAACGTGACCTTTGTTGTTACGAAGGAAGTTAAACAACTCCGAGAATATATGTTCTGATTACTCTGAGAAATACTGCTGAAGCTACATTAGATTTTTAATCTTAGGATCACGGTTACGAGAAAAATGCGAGTAGTAACTTCGTTTGTGATGTAGCCCCATACATATAGAACAATAACTGCCTTTCATTGCCATAATGTTCAATAAAGTCAGTGTACCCCCTTCTTTCCGTTTTAGTTTTATATTCATTTGTAAAAAAAGTTGTCACACAAAAATATTTCATAACGGTGAAAATGTCATTATAATACCCGAGTCGAGTCATCTACGGCGCATTAAGGCATAATAACAATAAGAAAGTTGGATGCAAAATATTCCCTGTATTGATGCGCCACGGTGGTGTAGTGGTTAGCATTGCTGATTACGAATCCATCTGCCCCGAGATCGAGACCCAGTGACGGTAGGCGGCTCGCAGCAAAACCAAGCTGTTCATCCTTCCACCTGGGTATCATAGTGGCTAAGACCAGTGATATAGGACTGAAGACCAGTCTCGAAACCTTTTTTTCTGGTCTCGGTCTCAGTCGATTAAATCTTGGTCTCGGCCATGGTGGTCTCGACTGCATCACTGTGATGTTCCTCAAATGCAACGGACACTTACCTTGTTTCAAGTAGGCAGTTACTGAAAAATGTCACAAACTGTGAATAAATAAAAAATAAATTTTGCAATTGTCACTTGATAACCTCTTTAGAATCTTTATTCCTGAATGTGAAATACAGAGCTTAGGAATTAAACATTACACACTATTGAATACGTGCAAACATTGCATATGGTCTCGTTCTCGGCCATAGTGGTCTCGACGACATTACTGGTTAAGACGCTGGGCTGCTGATCGAGAGGTCATGAGATCGAGGCAAGGACTTCGTAATTTATGACCGCCCGTGGTGGGGCGTGGTTCGGATTCCACGTTAAACTGTAGGTCTAAGGTGGAGTGACAAGCTTAACCTCCGTTAGAATGAACAATTCGGGCTGAAACAAAACCAAGGTTACATATAGATTAGTATCTGGAACAGTGTATAGACCTTGCTCATTAAATAGCTAAAACGCTCTTCACATCCTATATACTATTGAGCTAAAATGTGTGTGTGTGTGTGTGTGTGTGTGCGCGCGCTTTCTTCGGAACTGTGCACAGACTAAACGGCACATCGGAAAATTCTGCAACCACCACCAACTGATAGCCCATGAGCTGCCGATGTGCTCTGTCAAGTTTCCCAGTCCTAGGTCACTCCGCGGCCGGGCACGAGCTATTTAATATCTATTACAAGTGAATGTAAGTACTTCGAAAACGAAAATGACGAGAGCAAAAATACATAATAAACAGTTTGGTAGTCCCAATAATACGTAAGTACCAATATACAGATACATATACACGATATACATATATATACAATATACATATACATACAATATACATATACAGCTAGCTGTGACATATACTGCTACATATACTGTGACGTATACTGCTACCTGCCCAGAGGGCGATAGCGAGCTACCGTTTGTTATTCTCTATTGAAGGAAAATATGTTATTTCGTTGTATGCACAATTTGATAAATGGTCTTATCTACACTCAAAATAAAGCTTTCTCGATTTAGATGAAATAACTTCTTTTTGAGGGTGTATTCTCGAAGTTTTTCCTTTTTGGTATCAAAGCTTGTTTTCAGATGATACTCTACAATAACTTGTTTTAATGATACATAACTTCTTTAGGTGGAAGATATGGTTTCCTAGACCTTTTTTATTAATTGAATTGACAAAATAGAAAATATTTTTATTTGTAGAAGGTTGCGGGAATTTTTTTTTTCTGCGTACCCGTTTGAAGATACTGTCAGCAAACGGCACCAATTTCTATTTTCAAAAAGTCAACAGAATATTGTCGACCGGGACTGTCGTGGACGTAATAGTGTCTTGGATTATTCAACTTCCTCCGTAACCTCAAGGGTCGCATGACGGAAGGGATCTACGGCTTTTATACGTGGGATCCGAAAGGGTCGTTACATTATCTCACTCGCGAAAGACGGTTACCCATTCAACAACTGAACAGACCCAACATCGCTTCACCTCACTGATCTAATCGGAAGCGGTGTTGCGAGGTGGCGATGACGTAGCTCCTGTCGTGAACATTGAATATTTGAATTTATTTATAATATATCTCGAATGTTTAATACGGACGATTCAAAGAATTTGGGTGAACAAAACCCTCGTCAACCATTTGAGTTCATATCATATACGCGATATTGGTGGGTCCTTCAGAGAAATATCTTCTTTAAGGTTTTGACTTTTCAGAGAAATAGGATAATTTAAAACTCATAACTTTAAAGTGTTCTTAGAATTCTTATTATGAGCTCCTCCACTTTTTTTTTTTTTTCTTTTAAGTAGAACATCAATATAAATATTTTTTGATTCACTCAAGTTTAACCTTTAAATGAAGTAAATTGGTGTGGACCGAAGTACGTTGGATTTTCATAATTTATTTAATAACGGGTTTTACTTCTGTAAAATTACACACACACACACACACACACACACACACACACACACGACGATTAATAAATTTCTGAAAATCGAAATGGTTGTGTTCCCATGCAGCGAAACAAACAATATTTTTATCTTGTCAGAAACCAATAGTGATAATGATTTCAAAGAATTCTTTCAGGTTTTTATTTTAGCTTTTATTTTATTTCTTATTAAAAATGTTTTTAAAACTTTACGCATTAAATTACGGAAGTTTGATGGTTACGTCGATTTCCTATTGTTTCTATATTAAGTGACTCAAAAGTGATTGAGCATTTTACAAAATTCCACTAAATATTAGAGCATGGCGAAAACGTTGCACACCATAGGAATTTTCACTATTGACTATAATATATTACAATATTTTTTGTTTCTTTTAGGTAGGGGATGGCTACGAAATTAACAATAGACGAGAGGATGAGCTTGGTTTTAATGTATGGAACACCAGGTACTACAAATTGATGAATCGCTACAGAATTTAACTATTAATTTCGCAGCCATCCTCTACCTAAAAAAAATATATGATGGGTCCCGCGTCTTAAGGTACCTAAGCGCCAAAATTAAAATTCGCCAGAAATCGCCTCCAAAGTTCAGCAATATTCTCGCAATAGTATCTCTGTTATTAATTGAGCTAGAACGTTCATTTTTGGCTAAATTAGAGTTCTAAATATGCTAATGAAGATGTTGATGAGTTTTTGGAATAGATTTTCATATTTTATATTTTATATATATTTTTTTAAATTTTTTGATTTTCTTATTATGCCGAACTTTGGGTGAAATTTTGGCTGGCGATAGAGGTGAAAAAAGTAGTTCGCTTCATAAGGTTTTCAACCATACTTCTAGTGTCGTAAGGTCATTATAACCCAAACCACGCGGTAGAGGAAGGGTGAAAATAGTGATAGCCATCAAAACACGTTTTCGCCTCTGGTGGCGCTTAGGTACCGTAAGACGCGCGACCCCTCATATATACTAGTATTATAGTCAACACTGGAAATTCCTATTGCGCCACCCTGTATACTGAATCATACTAATTCTACTCCAAGTAGATTTATCAGGAATATGTCTACCGATATTTTGAAATTTCTAATCTCTGTTATCACAGAATTTAGTCATACGGTAACTGAATCCTTCACCCAAAGTAGTCTTTTAATAGGCTTCTAATAGGTATGTAGGCAATATCTGGTAACTTTTATCTCACTAACAGTACCATAGAACAATATTTTATAGAATATTCAGTAGTATAACTAAAATTCAGGAAATCCCTCAGTTATAACTGGTCAAAAAAAGAAACGCAATTAGCTTGCATATGGTGTAAAATTTAAGTTGTTAGTGGTATTATCACAGTTTCAAGATTATGGTTAAATGTTTGTTCAAATCTTTTAAAGCCACTTAATGCATGTTTTTAAACCTGACTAATCCAGGCTAAGACGCCATTTTGTTACAAACAATAAACAGAGATTAAATTTAATGTATTCTTTATGAAGGCATGCATTTTTTCTTTGACTTCACAGAATACACACTGCCCGTTGAGAAAACCAAACTTTTTCCCGCGATTGAGGCATGCCACGACTCTCAGAGGTCAACAGAGGTCGTGCCTTGGGCATGTTGGATGCAGGCATGTCTGCTGTCCAAGTTGCACAACGAATGCATGTGCATCCCAGCACAATCTCTAGGCTTGTTAGACGGTACAATGCCACAGGAAGTGTTCAGGACCTGCCAAGACGTGGGCGACCTCGTGTGACGACCCAACGCCAGGATCGCCACATTGTACTGCAGCACCTGCGTCATCGGCAGCGGAATGCTCGTCAGACAGCCAGAGACACACCTGGTATCCACAACAACAGAATTAGTGACCAGACCGTCAGAAACCGACTCCGTAATGCAGGACTCCGATCCCGCAGGCCTTACAGAGGTCCTTTTCTCACTGATGCAAGAAGGCAACGACGCCTGCAATGGGCCTATCAGCACCGTGACTGGACACAAAGAATGTGGAACTCCAAGCCTGCATTGTGGCTAGGGGTGGCCATACGCGTTATTGACTGTTTGTTATGTTAAAGAATCATTTACTATATACTGAGTCCTCATGTTTATTAATAAATCTCAAAAATTGCGTTTCTTTTTTTGACCAGTATATAATATATATATATATATAGATATATATATATATATATATATATATATATATATATATATGTGTGTGTGTGTGTGTGTGTGTGTGAAGAATGAAGAAATTTAGTTATACTTCTAAGGAAGATGCGGCTAACTGTTTCATTGAAAGAAACTTTTTATAGCACAAACGGGAATACTTGTGTTTAATAATTCTCTGACGTAACTGGTATGTATATTTTTATTAAAACTAGTAAACGAAAGAATTAACAAGCGTAAGATATCAGATTTTAACATGCCCTCCTTCATTACGTAGACCGATGTTTCCCAGCGGGGTGTCGCGAAATTTTGATCTACGCGTTGAACGAAGAAAATCTGAAGCATCTTCAAGTATAATATAAGGTACTAGTGACATCGTACCAGTGGTCATCATAAAAAAGGTCTCTAAATTTATTTTTCGTACTAGAGCAAACCAAACCTCAGCCTTGGGAAAGTCTCATTCGTGTTCTCTCAATTCATGGGGATCATCTGGTCCCCAAATTCGACTACTGTGTTTGTTAACTTTGCCACTGACGTGAAAAGTAGCTTTGTCTGAAAAACGCAACCTATCTAGAAATGTCGAATCCATTTTTATCAAATCCAGCAGTTCAGAACACGTGCTAGTGCGTCTGTCATGGTGGTCCTCCAAAAGTGGTTGGACTAAGGTAAATTTGTTAGGGTACAGATGAAGCTTACCTCGGAGAACGTTATGGACAAGTTGACCTTGACATCCCTATCCCTAGTTCAGTGGAAGCATGACATAAAGATTTTTGGGGACTTCGCTCAAAACATTCACGGACACTCGTAAAATAATTTTATAAGTAAATGTACGAAAACTTATGCTTTTTAACTTTTTTTTTTAATTTTCCTCAAATTCTTTGATGTTTTACATTACATGTTGGAGTTAAACTAAATTTTTTATTTGTTAAATTTTTCCAAACGAATGGTAAACTTTTCATAACTATCGTATGCATGATACAAAAGAGAAGGACGAATATAACTGAAATATTTCTCTGTACGAATACTTCTGAATGCCACACACACACACACACACACACACACACACATATATATACATATATATATTTTTTTTTTTTTTTTTTTTTTTTTTTTTTTTTTTTTTAGTTCAGGAAGAACCGATTCACCTCTATTTAAAGGGCATATCTCAGCGGAAAAAGTGAGAGGAAAGACAGAGGAAAAAGAAAAGGTGGAGGGGACAGTCGAAGTGGAAAAAGACCAAGGATGACAAGGACTGCAGGGTCGAGCCCCATCATCCCTGGGTGCTAGGGCCGGGAGGGCGCACGCGAAGCCTCCAGGAACAAGCACGTACAAACGAGCACAAAGAGCACTCAAGAGCACGAGTTCAGAACCCCCTTGCGGGGATATATATATATATTGATCACACCGTAAAATGTACAAGATAATATACTGTTTTACATGATAATTTGAGGAATTCTGATTTATGCACACGATATTTCCTTTTACAACGACATATATTTTAATCAATCGATGCTATATATATATATATATATATATATATATATAATGCATCGATTGATTAAAATATATGTCGTTGTAAAAGGAAATATCGTGTGCATAAATCAGAATTCCTCAAATTATCATGTAAAACAGTATATTATCTTGTACATTTTACGGTGTGATCAATATATATATATAATATATTTTTAAATGTCTCGTATCTATCACTGCATTCATTAACTCTGAAACAATTCTTATATTGTCTGTCACTTTTATGTATCAGAATTATGGTGTTTAACACAGAGAAAACTGAAAAAATTCTAGAAGTTTTGCTGAAAAAAAATACACGTGAAATGCGTCAGTATTGGCTAAGACACGAATGCCGCCTTTATCTTTTTCAAAGGAAAGGTGCTATCGATTAGCTGCATGAAAGTGTTTCACAGGGAAGACTGTGTGTGTGTGTGTGTGTGTGTGTGTGTGTGTGTGTGTGTGTGTGAGTGTGAGACGTTTAGCAGGTTTATTTACACGATGCGCGTTACATTGGTGATGATCATTGTGACGTGTTCACAGATCGTCTAATTAATGAGTAACGTGCCTGTGTTTACCTTTAGAGCCCAAATTATGCTATAAAACGTTTTAAAGGTTCCAGTTTCCAGAAATTGCTCACTTGATCCTGCGGATCAGCGCACGTTTCCGGTGCAGAGCCTCTCCACTGTATCTCCTCTTATGGACTTAAACCTTTACTGTCATCAGAGTCTTCAAATTTCCATTATTTTTACAATATAATTTTTGATACTTTCTGGTTTTTTTATATTCTCTACTCCCATCGTCTCCCCCACTATGTTTCTTAGTTTTTACAATGAAACGAGTGTTCTGTCGTATGTCTCTCTCCTGCATACTTCACACTTCATGTCGTTATATTATCCTTTATAGTTTTCTTTCACCTCTACCATATTTAATCGGATTTCCATTATAATCGTCATATCCATTTCTTTCATATTTTCAATATATGATTTTCTTTTAAATTCATCAATGAATCTTAGTTTTTTCATTTTAGTTTTCTTCTTTATTAGTTCTTCCTGTAAATATTCATTAATATTTTGTCATACACTTTTCTTTAATTCACTTTTTTCATCATTTTCAAGTCGTCCTAATGTTACACATTTCTGCCACTTCCTCTGCCCAACATCCTGGTATGGACTTTTCAACTGATCTTTGGTTATCATTTTAATTAATCTATCCTCATTTGAGTTTAATATATTGTTCAGTAGCATTATCTTCTTGTATCCAATTTTTTCTTTGACTGGCCACACTCCTAATTCAGCTAATAATCCCCAATATGGGGTACTACATTTCATTCCTGTTATTTCCCTTAGAATTCTTCCCTGCATTTGTTCCACTTCTTCAATATCCTTTGTCTTGTTCTCGTCCATGTTACCATTCCATAAAATATTGTACGTACTATTATGGTTTCATACAATTTTATTTTCACCTTCATTGACCAATGGCTAACTGTAGCTGGATCTCCATATCTCTTTAGATCTGCTATCACGAAATTTATCTTACTTTTCTTCTTTTCTGTGTGTTTGGTGGTCACTTCTGATATTGAACCATTGTCCCAAATACTTGTATTCTTGCACTTGTTCTATACTTCCCATTTTCACTTTGTTAATTGTTCACATTTCAGGTACTTTTCTTCTCATCATATTTATTGTCATTACTGCTGATTTCTCTTTTTTATTATTAAATGTAAATTTTTTTAGTATTTCCATTGATCTACAATTACTAATTGTTTTTTCTATTACCTCTAAGTTACTTGATGCCTGCATTATATCATCCATGAATATACATGATTGAATTTCTATTTCCCTTATTCTTGTCAGGCATTTACCCATATTATTTACTCTATCTGTGTCCACTGAGCACAGTCTGGGTCCCAGAGACGTGTCTTGTTTGACTACCTCTTCTATATTTCTTGGTCTTGTCACCTAAAGGTGTTTTTATTTGTGTTATGCCATTTTTATTTAAGTTGTATATTAGTAGTGCTTCTTCTGAGCCTACTACTTTTGATGCTTCTTTGATGCAGTCCAACTCTAGCTTGTCAAAACATTTTACAGCATCCCCAAACCAAACATATGTATTGTTACCTAGATATTTATTATAGTCAATTATTGCATTCAACGTTAATATGTGGTCTATTGTTGATTCCCTTCTATTCCTCCACATTGGTACATGCTTAATCCCCGATTCCAGTCACTCTTCTTATTTAGTCTAACTTTCTCAAAAATTTTACTAACTATACTTGTTATGAATATCCCCCTCCTATTAACTATGTCCATTCTATCACCTCTTTTGTAAATTGATATTATTTTCATATTGTTCCACTGTTCTGGGATATTGTAAGTCTTAAGAATTACATTGAATAGTTTTGTCAGACTTCTTATTACATCCCATCCAGCATTCTTCATTATACTATTGCTCTATCCTTGTTGGTCTGTTGACTTCTTATTTTTTAACTTTCTAATAACATTTTCAACATCCTCATTTGTAATGATATTTATGGTATGTCTATCAGGGCCGGATCATGGGTTCGAGGGGCCCAGGGCACATTACGTAAGGGGCCCCCCAAAATTTTAGTTACGCCACTGTGTGCATTTAATTAACTAAGTGTCCCGGTTTGAGGAAACAAAATTATGGTAAGCCTATTATTAAATATATATTAATTAAATAAATTATTAAATATATTAATTAAATATAATTATTAAATATATATTAATTAAATTATTAAAAAATATTAACTTATTAGACATTTAAAAAATGAATGAATAGTAATTGAACAATGTTAACACAACTATCAGTGATAATTTATCAAAAATATTCACTAACACTAAAAAGAAGTGCGCAGCAGAACCATAATCACATGTAGATTCAACTAAGCAACGTTGTTGTTGTTTAGCCGATCAGCCCACCCTGATCGAGCAAGCCGGCGGCACGCAGGTAACCGATCGCCCTCTCCGGAGTGGACCAGAGGTTCAGCGCACTAGTGATGTTGTGTTGTGTTCGTTGTTGTGCTAGAGCGGTACAGTCTGTCATAATGTGTTCATTTGTTTGTGGTGTGTCCTGGCATAGGTGGCAGGTGTCGTCTATGGAGTTGTCTAGTCTGTGTTTATATGTCCGTAAGTTGGGGTGATGTCCACATCGGAATCGTGCTAAGTTAACTCGATCCGATCTGCTCAGGCTGATCTCTGACCTGTTAATGGGTGGCGGCTTCGCACCTAGGACCGCATTCGACCGAGTCGTGTCAGTGCTTTGTGAGTTAGGTGTGTGTGTATGTCTGTGGGGCGTGGTATGGAATGGAGTATTTGGTTATAATGTCTCTCTGGTGTTACCTTAATGGTGCGAGGTGTTGATGCATGATTGTACATGTAGTGGCAAGGGTATTGTGGGTTAGTTGTCGCTGCTGCCATGAATTGTGTTCCCCTCATGTCTAAATGTTCCTTAACTTTTAGTATTTTTGTTTCTGTGTGCAGGTGTTCTATTGGTGTTGTTTGAGTGCATCCTGTAATGATACGAAGTGCGTTGTTTTGTATTGTCTGTAAGGTGTTTGTGTGTGTGTTTGAGATAATGGGTGCCCAGCATGGGCTAGCATAGTCCATAACTGAGCGAATATATTGTTTGTATATGAGTGATGTTTCCTGCTGGTGTCCAAAGTTTGTGCCTGTTAGTACCCTAAGCGTGGTAAGTCTTGACGTACATTTGTTTTTAATGTCCTGAATGTGGTTTGCAAAAGATAATGATGTATTGTATGTGACCCCCAAGTATTTTGGTCCTGTGAGTGCGTGGAATGTTGATGTTGTTTAGTGTCAGCTGTGGAATTACCTGGTGTTCTTTTGTGTTGCTTGTAAGCAAGGTGATGGTTGATTTTGTGGGCGTTACTTTGAGTCTATTGTGTGTGAGCCAGTCTTGTATACTGTTTATGTATGTTTGTGGGTTATTTGTAGCGGTGTCGATGTTGTTGTGGGTGGATGTTAGAGTGATGTCATCTGCATATGATGATAAGGTAAGCTTGTTATCTATGGTTGTTGGTATGTCATGCATGTATAAGTTGAAGAGTGTTGGTGAGAGAACAGAGCCTTGAGGGACCCCGTTCAGAAAAAGCTTGTTTTTGGATGACTTGCCATTAAATGTGACCATGTGAGTATCTTTCTGAAAGATAGTTGCTCAGCCACCTTTTGGTGTTATTGTGCATGTTTGTGTTGAGTATTTTGTTTATGAGAGGGAAGCGTGGGATAGCATCAACTGCTTTACTAATGTCTATTGTTGCTAATCGTGTACGTTGAGCTGGTCGTCTGGAGTTGATGCCATCCATGATGTGCTGCGTGAGGTTAGTGAGTAATGTCGTGGTTGAGTGGTGAGTCTGAATCTATGTTGAGTAGGCGATAGTGGTATGTGTGGGTTGGTGATTTGTAAGATTAGTCTTTCTGTTACTTTGGGAGGTGTGCATAGTAAAGTAATGGGTCTATAGGAAGCTGGTTCTGTTGGATTTTGTTTGGTTTGAGTAGTATATAATTTTACCTTGTTTCCATATGTTTGGAATAATACAGTGTTGGTATGAATATGTGCTGATGTTTGTGAGAGCTAGTATTCCCTGTGGGCCCAAGTGTTTAAGGTGTATGTTAGATATGTTTTCTGGTTCAGTAGCCTTCGAATTCTTAATGTTTTTGATGATGATGGTGGTCTGGTCTGTATTGAAGGGTGTAATGGTCGTGTCGAGTCTGTAGGTTTTCTTGTGTCTGGCTGTTTGTCTGTCTGTGTTTTTCTGGTCGTTGTCTTTGTTTAGGAGACTTATATTTTCGTAGTGATTAACTATAATGTTAGCTTGTTGTATATATGTTAGGATATTATTTTGGCTGCGACAGATAGCCTCGTGTGAGGTGTGAATGCTGCTGTTAGAGCGGGTAATGCTGTTTATAGTCTTGTCTAGCCTGGATATATCTGTGGAGTGGTTTAGTGTTATGAATTCCCTAAATGTTTCTGTTTAGTTTTCTTAAAGTTTGTTGTCTATTTCTGTGTTGAGTTGTTGTATCTGCTGTTTTATGGCTTCTGTGTTTGGTGTTTGTGTGTTATGTTAACAGGCCGTCGACTGCTAGTCTGGTCAACTGTAGACTGCCCACTGCACGGAGATTTGAGGAGGTTTGGCCACCAGCGCGTTGATGTCTTCGGTTCGACGTAGCCTCTTCTTCGTGTTGACGTTCCACGTTTTTTCGTTGACGTTGACGCGCTGACGTGTCCCGCGCTGGAGGATACAGCCACTGCTAGAAGCTTCCTCGTCAGCTGCTAACTTTTGGTTTTAATACTGTGTGTAGATTCAGTTATTACTGTGAATCTATTAAAAGAACATTCTCTGTTATTTTGTGCTTATCCTTCGTCTGCAATTTTGTGTTGGTTTCTTTGTTGGAGTTCTGAAAATAATCTATAAATTTAGTTGGCGTTATGTCTTGATATACAAGGTGTCCACAAAGTCCTGTTTCGGTTTTAAAATTGTATTACAACAAAACCAAAAGAGATAAAATAATGCAGGATTTTGCATTTGTTGCTTAACTAATGAAGTTTTTTCTTGATTTACAGGTTGTAATCTGAGTGCCAAGTTGTTATTGATAGAAGCTTGTACGAAAATGGCGACTACACAGGAGAAAGATCAATGTGTAATCTGATTTGTAAAGCTTGGACTATTTGCACTTTATATGCTTAAAGATGCAATCTCTTGTGTACAACTTTGTGTACTGTTGATCTTGGTAGCTGCAGTTCACTTGAGGCATGACGAATAGACTTTCGAGGGCTGCATTGGAACGTCTCTTGGACGAGTCTTTGCAAGTCAATACTACCTCCCCATAAACATTCAAAACCACCTCCGAATGCTGGGTTTGGAGGGAGGATCCTTGCCATATTGACGGCGGTAATTCCGTTGAACAATTGTCACTGATTTCCACTTCGCAAACCAGATTACACATTGAGCTTTCTCCTGTGTACAGTGCTTACAAGAAGTCTCGTGCCTCTGTCTCGTCCCAAGCTAGTCTGTTAGGTATAAAATGGGCGGTCCTTATGGCAGCGGAGGTGTGTTCGGATTGGTGCACATAATTGCTCTAACCCCATCAATGACGTCCACATTATCATTATGTTGATCACTCTATCTATTTATATATAGAGACATACTGTATATAGATATATACAATATGCAGGGGATAACGTGTCTCATCCCAGCTATGGTAGTTGTCTTACAATTAACAGTCCCAAGTGCAAGTTACGTTAACACTACATAAACTACCCTGGACTAAAATAACATACGTGAAGCCCTTACCCACAAACCATTTAAAAGCTCTCTCTCTCTCTCTCTCTCTCTCTCTCTCTCTATCTCTCTCTCTCTCTCTCTCTCTCTCTCTCTCTCTCTCTCTCTCTCTCTCTCTCTCTCTCTCTCTCTCTCTCTCTCTCTCTCTCTCTCTCTCTCTGTGAGCAAGCTAAATATAGAGCTATTTATATATTCTCCACTTTCCTTCTACTTTTCTATCCAGTTTTCTACTACTGCTAGGATAGTTGAAAGAAAAATAAACTTTTACAAAATTTTCCCTGGCACCCGTTGCCATTGGTACCTCCTCGGTATGGGCCGCAAGGCCTTTTGAGGTACTTCTTTTCCTTGTAACTCCTTGTAACTCTCTCTCTCTCTCTCTCTCTCTCTCTCTCTCTCTCTCCAAACTAATCTATCATATTTTGCGACTTTTTAACTCTGGTAGGATTCAATTCCATTCATTCCTATAGTGTAAGAGATACTTAAATTCATGTGTGTATTATGCCATATGATGTGCGTAATAAATAATCATTTTTAATAGTTGGAGCGTTCAAGGTCATCTGTAATAATCTATAGACTACCCCTCAAGCCCACTCTCAACACTTAGATTCCCCTAAGACACAGGCGTCTTCAAGTAACATGAATGCGTAGAGATCTAAGGTGTTAGATTCCATATTATATAATTTATGTGTTAGGTTTAAGAACGCTAGCATTGAAGGATGGAAGGAAGGGACAGTAAAAGCGATAATAGGTTTAATGAAGGAAGTGGAATGAGGATGGAGGTAAGCGTTGCTATGTCGAAGGAACGAGGTTGGGTGGGGAATTACGAAGAGGGAGGAGGAAATGCTAAACACAAACTCAAATATTTATTTTAATGCCCTAGACCTAGAAAGACAAAGAGCAAAATACCTTAAACTAACAATGAATTGACAGAAACAGAAGAGCCTGGTTTTAGACGCACTGATAGGTTTAACGTATGTGGCTAGAGGCCGCCACTCAGAATTACCACTACTACCTAAGTCATAAGGTTATTTACTATGACAGAGTAGTCATGAGTAGCTATGGAAATAAAATATGATTATACTGTTGATGGCTGACTATATTCAGTTGGGATATAAACTATTGCTGACAATCTTTGGATCCTTGGCTTTTAAGACGAATTTTTTATGCATATGTTCAAGAAAATAGGAAATTGGCTGATTATTATTACCATTCGAAGGGTTGGTACCCTTCACAACCCACAACCGAAATCAATTTCAGAAGGGGTGCATGGTATCCTCATTTTCTTTATCGTCCCAGCACGCTTCACATAAGCCATTTACACAAAGATGGAAAGGCCGTCTGTGCACCACGAGACGACCCAGGCAATGCGGGGAGCAATGGTGACATTGCATGAATATGGTGTGCCAATAAGAGAAATATCAAGACGACTGGACGTTCATCGAAGCACTGTGGAAGGGTGGATTCATCGGTATGAAGCAGAGAAACTCAATCGCTACTTTGCCGAGGTCTGGTCCTCCGCGTTCAACATCTCAAGAGGAAGATGCTGCGATTGTTAATCATGCCAGAGAGCATCCGTTTGTTCCAGCGACGCATATTTACAGACACCTGAACCTTCGTTGTAGCGCAAATACAGTGAACAACAGACTTCACGAGGCAGGGTTTTTTCTCGCCGTCCAGCTATAAAACCTGCATTGACGAGTGAGCATAAAGAGGCGCGGATGGGATTTGCCTTGCAATACTTGCCGCAGAAGGAAGAATTCTGGAGAAAAGTTGTGTACTGTGACGAAAAAACATTTTCAACAGATAGGCATGGTTCCCTGCATTGTTGGAGGCAGCGCGGAAAACGCTATGAAGAAGGAAATGTTTTCCCGAGCAAACGTAGTGGTCACATCAATCTCGGTGTGTGGGGCTGGATGTCTGGCTATGGTGTCGGAGAATTGACTCAAGTAGATGGACGCTTTACTGGACAGCAATATTGCCAGATACTGGAAGAGGTACTGCTACCCAGTGTTCGTGCGTATCTGGTTCCAGCACCGGAACCATTTTACTTAATGGAAGATAACAGTCCCTTCATAGGAGTAACGTTGTGAGAGCGTGGTACGAAGATCACCCAGAGATTATTAATCTAATTCTGCCACCACGTTCTCCTGATTTGAATCCGATTGAAAACCTTTGAGCAATAATGATTAACGAATGGGAGCAACGCAATGAAAAGCATTTGAAGCACTTTTAGCTCACACGAGGAATAGTTGGGAGAGCTTACGCCGAACACCAAACATTCCCTACAATCTGGCCTCTTCTATGCCGCAACGATTGCAAGAAATTATTGATGCTGGAGGAAGCTATACGAAATACTGATGTTAAAGCCATGACGTAAATGTGTATCGAATATACATTTATGTTAATATAGAATTTTATTATATTTTTATGTTTAATACCTATTAAAGTATATATTGTGACCATGAAAGAACTTTACTTATCCTTAGTTAGAATCTTTTCTTGCAATGTCTACGCTCGTGGAGATGATAATATATGCATTGTTGAAACAAACTATGAGAAGGTAATAGTTTCAGGAAAAAATAAAAACTAGCAACATCGAGGTCATCACATGTTTGAGAAATGTCATATGATATGCTACCAATAAACTCTTATATACTACTATATACAGTATACTACCTATATTACGTAATAATTACGATGAACAAATCAAATGCAAATTTCTCTGATTCACGGCCCACCAGTCTTGCTTTAGACTAATGACTTTCATAAGATGGAATAGGTTTAACATAGTTCGTTTAATAGGTTACCACTTAAAACAATGGATAAACTATCTATTAGTGAGACGACCGTGACTTCCTCGAAATGCGAGCGCGTGAGAGGTTCACTGAGGAATTTGGTCATTAGATTCTTCACGTAGGATATATATCACAAACAACAATATTGACAACAATTCCCAACAATTACTTAATATCAATAATTGCATTTGAGCAAATAATTTAGACCTGCGTCAAAATAACTTAGGTATCATGCCATGATTTGGGATATTTGCCGAATTAGTCGTTCTCTATAGTCTACAGTATATATTGAGACGGTATAATGTAATGCCCAGCTAATATTATGATGACTAGGATTGCTCCATAACCATCCCAACATCCCGAAACTTGCTCCATTCTGCTTCTTAATCATTTGTATTTTAAACACTAAAATGTAGCAGAAGTGACGTAATAATGGACGTCATTGATTGTGTTAGAGCAGTTACATACCAATCCAAACACACCTCCGCTGCCATAAGGACCGCCCATTTTATACCTAACAGACTAGCTTGGGACGAGACAGAAGCGTGAGACTTCTTGTAAGCACTGTACTCGCCATTTTCGTTCAAGCTTCTCTTAATAACAACTTGACACTCAGATTACAACCTGTAAAACAAGAAAAACTTCATTAGTTAAGCAACAAAATGGAAAATCCTACATTATTCTATCTCTCTTGGTTTTGTTGTAATAAAATTTAAACCGGAACAGGACTTCGTGAACACCCTGTAGTTGAGTTGCTGATCATTAAAAATGAAACTTATTCGGTTATTACATGTAGCATTGCTTACCGAAGTAGTTGTGTACACTGGGCCGCACCTATACCTACAGCCTAGTGTATCTCAACTTTTGTAACGATGGTGTTACATGGTTGTAGAGTTACGTACTGAATTTAATGTTATACAGATTAAAGGGACATTCACACTATCGTCCACATTCGTCCACATTTGTCATCGTCCATTTGGTGACCGCCGTCAGCAAAAAAAAATTAAAAGAGTGGATGACAGTTTTGAGCAAATTTAAATTGAAGAGTCGGGTATCGATCCGATGGATTTGAGACGGCGAAAGAATGATGACGTCTCATTTTGACGATGTGAACGATGGTGCGAATGACCCTTAAGGATAGTTTTCTATGAAAAATTTCATCATTACAAAATTTTTTTGACAAAATGTTAATTTTCATTTCATTTGTTTTGAGGTTTCAACATCATTGCGCTTCAGTCGGTTGAATAGAAGATAAATTAAGAAAACTAATGACACGTTAACAAGACAAAATAGTGGAAAAGAAATGAGAAAATCAAGCCAAAATTTAAATTTTAAGTCTCCTCTCTCTCTCTCTCTCTCTCCTCTCTC
>JAJOZX010012969.1:0-5000 GCA_023014485.1 Bathynomus jamesi
GTCGAGGGTGAGATGCAAGACAATCATAATTAATTATAATAACTTCTATAACAAATGGAAAATGGATACGACTAAACCATAGATATGGTAGATCGTAGGGTTGTGACACGAACAAAAATAGGAAGCTACAAGTAAAATTATTATCCAAACTCGCGTTAAGCGATTTCGGTTCTTATGTAAAAATGAATATTGATTATTCATTTCATTTTTACATTGCTCTCCCTCCTTTAAAAAATGATATTTATACAATAATCTAATAGAGTACCATTAATACAATACAAATGAGAAAATAACATCCTAACTACTTCAAGTTAGATGACGAATTTTTCTTTACATTACAAATTTTTATACAGAACAAGTGAGTTATTATATAATATAAAAAATTCAAAGATTAATACTTTAATTTAGACAAACATTTAAGTTAGACAAACAATGATATGGTTAAAAAAAAATTTCAAAATTTTATTTTTCTGTGGGATAAATTATGTACATAATGAATAGAGTAGATAAAAGGGAAAAACGTACATCGTACAATCTATAAGCTAATTTTTATTGACTATTGTAGGTAAAAAATCGAATTACGTAATGGATGATGTATAGACCTGTGGTCTAGTGTGTATTTGTGTGTATTAGATACAAAGTGTGTATCTTATAATTTTGAGGGACAGATTAGCTGAGAGGATTTTTAAATTAACTGAATAAATGCCTGAGCAAAAATTTATATATAGTAAGCAAAAATGCTTAAGACTATATAAATAGCAAAGTTAGCACTTACACGCAATGAAAGAGTTTATTGTGATATCCAATGATTTTAGCATAAGATTTGTGTATATATATAGTATATATAGTGTGCATACGTGTGTGTGTGTAAACGTTTAAGGGTTATTTGGTAGGTTTTTGAATTAACAAAGTTTAAAAAATGATGTATAATAATTTAAGATGGGTTTAGGGTTATAAAATCTTTTAAGTCAATTATTGTTGTTATTATTATTATAAAATCCTTTAAGTTCAAGGTAGTATTTAAGTATTTAATTAAATCAGTTACACGGATTAAGGTAATAAAAAAAAACGTACTTAGAGGACCTTACAAGTAATGAAAGCAAATCTAGCGGTATTAAAAATTAAATTTTGAAGGTGGAATTAAATTCGACTAGTAACATTCCTAGCTATATATGAACTATATAACCATTAACATTAACCAGAAGTATCGGTACGATAATTGAATTAAGAAAATTAAGAATACAAATTAAAAATAGAAATCAATTATGCATTTTAATGAGCTAAACATAATTTTATAATATTCTTAAAAATAAAAGTAAATTGAACCTTAGATGAGTTTCGGCCAAGAATAAAAAAGTTATTCAAATGGAAGGAAAGCATTTCGAACAATCTTTTCTTTTAATAATTTCAGGTAAATTTTACATTAAAAATTATTTTTATATAATAAAAAAAAAAATTAAAAAGGTTTAATAATTTTTGCATGTTAAGTAGAAAAATCATACTCTTTCGTTAAATGTTGATAGAATTTGAATTATTTGATATTTTAGTCTGAAAACTTGTTTGCATATAGATAAATACATATGTTTTATTGGGTAGAAGTTTTATTAAAATTAAATGAAAAAAAGAATAAACACAACTGAAATTTAGGGTATGTGCGGTCCTACGGGTAAATTTCCCGATCGTACAGAACAAGATAAATTAGGTACATGATCGATTTATTATTACACTATTTCTGTCATCATATAATCAATAATTATAAAAGTCGTTACAAACTTTGTAAAAACGGTTTTGGTTACAAATAAAAAAATACATACTATATATTTATATACGCAACAATGGCATGAAAAGGAAAGACAAATCGGTCAATTTCCTTCTTACAAACAAACAAAAAAAAACTTGACCTAAAGACACAAACCGGTCAATTCAGGTTGAATTTAATTCTCTTTTACAACAAAAAAAGGTTGAATTAAATTCTTAGATTACATTTTCTTAAATTAAATTCTCTTAAATTACAAAGAAAAAGTTGAATTCAATTGACTGCGTTGAAATGACTTGGGACTTAAAAACTAACTTCTTCAAAACTAACTTCTTCAAAACTAACTTCTTCTTCAAAACTAACTTCTTCAAAACTAACTTCTTCAAAACTAACTTCTTCAAAACTAACTTCTTCAAAACTATCTTCTTCAAAACTGGCTTCTTCAAAACTGGCTTCTTCAAAACTGGCTTCTTCAAAACTGGCTTCTTCAAAACTGGCTTCTGTAATCTCTGGGGCGGTTGTCCCTCTTGGATGCAACCTATTGACTTGAACTCTTATCAAGTATCTTGAAACTGTCTAACTTGAACTCTATCAAGTATTTCTATAAATCTCTGGGGCGGTTGTCCCTCTTGGCGCAACCTTCTGACTTGACCTCTTATCAAGTATTTCTATAAATCTCTGGGGCGGTTGTCCCTCTTGGCGCAACCTTCTGACTTGACCTCTTATCAAGTATTTCTATAAATCTCTGGGGCGGTTGTCCCTCTTGGCGCAACCTTCTGACTTGACCTCTTATCAAGTATTTCTATAAATCTCTGGGGCGGTTGTCCCTCTTGGCGCAACCTTCTGACTTGACCTCTTATCAAGTATTTCTATAAATCTCTGGGGCGGTTGTCCCTCTTGGCGCAACCTTCTGGCTTCAAAACTGACTTGCAACTTATTTGCAACTAAAACTGACTTCAAAACTAACTTGCAACTTATTTGCAACGATAACTGACTTCAAAACTGACTTACAACTTATTTGCAACGAAAACTGACTTCAAAACTGACATGCAACTTATTTGCAACTAAAACTGACTTCAAAACTGACTTGTAACTTATTTGCAACTAAAACTGACTTCAAAACTGACTTGTAACTTATTTGCAACTAAAACTGACTTCAAAACTGACTTGCAACTTATTTGCAACTAAAACTGACTTCAAAACTGACTTGCAACTTATTTGCAACTAAAACTGTCTTCAAAACTGACTTGCAATTATTTGCAACTAAAACTGACTTCAAAACTGACTTGCAACTTATTTGCAACTAAAACTGACTTCAAATATCTCTCTAAATCTATAAACTCTCTATAAACACTCTCTTTCTTAATTTGCAAGTCAATTCAATTCAATAATTTGAAAAAAATTGTAAACAAAAATAAAAAATGTAAACAACATTTCACTCGAATGTACGTGAAAGTACGGTACTATTATGTTTGGTACATAAAATAAAATTATTCTATACTGAATATAATAGTGAAAATAACAAATTCTCTCCCTGAAATTAACTCTCTCTGAAATTAACTCTCCCTGAAATTAACTCTCTCTGAAATTAACTCTCTCTTACTTTTAACTTCTCTTACATTTAACTTCTGTGAAAATTACTGTTTCACTAAAAAAATATATCACTGGTGTCTGAAATGTTCACTGTGTTTCTTGTAAATTCTGACTTGATACTCATTATTAACTGTTAATAATACTGACTTTTGAAGTGTTTATAAATTTCTTAAAAAAACAAACTACTTAACAAAATTTCTACGGGCGAAATCCTCAGAGACGTGTCCTGAAGACGTCTTGCTGGCTACTTCTTCTTGGATGAAAACTAGGCGTGGAGAACTTGGAGTCGTGACACACCGGTTCAAGGGTGGATGTTACGAACTAGAAGTCGTGACACGCCGGTCAAATGGTGGGTCGCCACTTGTTAAACTCTTGGCTACAGACTCACCAGAATGTTATGCCAATATCTTCTAAGTGCTTGGGTCGTCTTGATTTTTATCTTGATGCAGGGTCGCCACTCTGTTAACCCCTCCGTCTATGGCCCTGGGGTGGTTCGGAATCGACGGGGGGTTCTGGTTAGGAGGCAGCAACGGATATTTCTTCTATAACCTTCTAATTCTTTTCTCTCGCTTTATGGTCGACAGTTGTTAATTCTTCTCTTTCTATAATACTCTGATACTTTCTCTTGGTACTAAAATTACCGGCTTTTTCTTTTATAACTTATCGACTTTACTGACTAAATTCCTGAAGAGAACAAGGCTCGAAGGAAAAGATAAAAACTTCTTTTACTCTAGTTTACTTCTCAAAATGTACAGGTAGTGCTCTGAATTTACAGGGGTAGAGGTTCGACCTCTTTCGACCATGGCTCAGGCCGGAATCTAAAAATTAAGGAGGCAAGGGGCCTCTGCCCCCTCCCCGCAGCGAGGCTGCTAACAGTGACCAAAACAGAGAGCCGTAATGAAGTGCCGTTCATTTTACAAATACATGTATAATATAAACCTAAATGTTGGGGGAAGGCAGTTGAAAGTTAAGTTTCCCCCCTTTTAAACACATGATCAGATGTTTGAAAGATTCCAAATAAAAATTAAAAAAATAAAAATAAAAACTAATCGTATATTTTTGCCGAATCTTCATTTCTGAAGGCGATATCATTTCGTAATAGTACATAAGTACAAATTAAGTACACGACTGAGTATGTATTAATTTTGGTTCATTACAATTACGATTACAATTATGGATTACTTCACATTCGCTTATGATTGTCCATTACAGTTCTATTAAAGTACATTCTTACATTATATATTAAATCATTACATTTCATTACAGTTTCATTGTAGTACATTACGTTGTTTACCATTCTTACAGTGTTTTTATATATTTATATATAGTTATAATATATGGTTATAATATATGGTTATAATATATCGTTATAATATATGGTTATTATATATGGTTATTAGTACAACACAATTACATGAGACATGACACACATAATATAACATAACGCATGATAATGTTATAAATTCGAATCAGAGCGAAAGGAGATATTTTATCTTTGAAGCGTTCAATTTTGCCAGTTAGCGAAATTTGATCACCTACCTCAGCACTTTCGAGTTCATTGAGAGGTGATATAATTAAAAATAAAAATGAAAAAAATAATACGAGAACGTATTTCTGCGTTTTCGAACGAATGCATGAAGTTTTGCATTTC
>JAJOZX010012969.1:10000-97500 GCA_023014485.1 Bathynomus jamesi
CTTCCAGTTTCCTTAAACCTTTTATACCAAGCTCGTATGGTTACTCTTGATGGAGGGTTTCTGTTGTAATTAGTTCTAAACCTTCGTTGAACTTGTGTATCTGATTTTGTTTCGATAAACCATTCAACACACTGTGCTTTCTCCTGTGGATTCATTAAGGATGAGGGGTGTGTATGAATATCTGAAAAAGAAAAGACTTGTCAAAACTTGTTATCAGAAAAAACTTAATGAGTTTCTCTGTAAAATGGGACAACACTGGAATTTCTACACTTCATGGTTGACTTTTAATAACAGCCAAAAATTGTACAGATAATTCTCGGACACCCTGTACTACAAACATCAAATCTTATTTTCCAGCTTCGCCATGACTTCTTTTCACAGTATTAAATAACAAATTATTAATCTTAAGTTTCCGTAACCCAGTAATTGCAATTGTCTTTTTATTTGTTCCTCCTTTGTTTATAATTAAAAATTTACTCAGTTACCATTTCATAAGAGAATGAACACCTATGAGATTAAAGAATAATGTTATTTTCTTGGCTTATTTCAAATCAGATAAGTTTACCAACAGTATATACACACACACTATATATATATATATATATATATATATATATATTATGCAAAAAAGTATATGGATTATTGGTACACTATATACAGTATACACTGTATATATAAAACGCAATAAAAAGATAGCTAAGTTTGTGCTAAAATATTATTTTTTAATATATCCGCCTGAAAGAAAACTGCCTGTTGAGTTTTCTCAGGGTATTCCATTTTTAACCGAGATTCTCTCTCTCTCTCTCTCTCTCTCTCTCTCTCTCTCCATGTATTTGAATTGTAGAGAAACTTATTACCAATCTTTCTATTTCGTCATGACTAACACCTATTTACATTTCTTCAAGTAATACTTCTCTAATTTAGCGTCTGTTAGCAGCTTCCTATTTTTTTTCTCGTAATAATCCATTCTTTTCACTTTTCATACACGTGTCAGTCAATCATACCATTTACAACAATGTCCATACGTGCCTGTTTGTAGCAAGATGAACCAATCCACAATCTTTACAGTTTCAAGCATACAGTTATATATCTCTGCACGAATAAACTGTTATTACTTCTAATTTCTCAGATCTCATACAAAACGTTGATAAAGAAACTTTTTCAAAATCAATATACTGTATGTATATAATCCACCATACTCTTTTTACACATATATTTTAAACGTAAAACTTAATTACTAGTCAGGCATATTTACACAAGTGAAGTCTAAAGACATATTGTATATAAGGAGCAGAATGTCGGCATCATTCAACCAGAGGACAGGGAGTGTTTAAGCCCCGTTTCTCCCAGCACTGTGCTCCTTACCTGATCTTTTTCCATCTCTCTTCTACCCATGAACAATTCAGCATACTCTCAAGCACACACACTTCTTTATCTTTTCCTCACTACACATACAAGCATCTTATACAGTACACCACCTTTTAAAAAAGGTATAGTTCTCAGCAGCCTCGGAGTTTCGCACTTGCCCCCCTCCTTCCTGCAACATATACTGTATGTATATCGAAGCATTGTGGCTAACAAGCATATGCAGGCAGGAACATTTTATCAAAATTAAAATTAATCACTTGTTCCTGAATATTATTCTTTATTACTACTCCTACCAACAATGTTAAGCTAATGTTGTTGTACTTTCCCGCATCCTTTCCTGCATAATTATTCATTTCAAGTAATAAAATACATCTTTCTTTCATGAAACCATCCAGCTAATTAAATTAGCTAATTTCCAATATTCACTACAACAGTTGACAGGACACTTCAAAAGCCGTCCTTGTGATAAATTTATTTACCAAAGAGTATATATATATATTTTTTTTTTCTACGAAAGTGGAGAACTTTGTAACTAGGTTGACTATGGCATACTTTTGGGATATTTTCACATTTAGCCATTTTACTGCTTACAAGCAACGTGCTTTTGTAAGAGCAGAAACTGTAATACTTATTTTGTAAATAATTTTAGTTTAGAATACGTTTGATTATTTGTATTATATATCTAGTGAAGCAGCAGTAGGAGTTATGGCTTTCTGTGAAGATTTTGATTCCATCCACAGGTTCGAACAATCAACTCATCTGTCCAGGTGTTGTTACTGAAAATCTAGTTCATTTCAAGTACCGATCAGTATTAGGCCTACAATACAATAAAATGTTGCTACACAGCTTCACTTTCTTATTGTTGTTAAATCTTAGTACGGAAACCGAAAAGGAAAAACAAGATTGAAAGAAATTAAAGTTTTTAGTTTGGGATGTATTGTTGAAGGAACACAGACACACATAACTTTTTTGCAGGTTATTCAGAGTGTAAGGCTGTAGGTTTGTATCTAATATTTTAATAACTAAGCATTCTCGTGAGACTAGAAGTAGAATCATCAGGTTTAACTTGGTTTAGCCAGTATTTTGGTGTCTAGACTTATGACAATTTATCCTGTGCAAGCATATTTTAGATATTAGTAAACACATTTAACATGGAAAAAATTTAATATGATTATGAATACGAGTCTTTATGCCTTACTATAATCTTACGACCATATTTAAGATTTTATGCAGATATTGCATATTTCAAGCATTATTATTATTATTATTATTATCACTATTATTATCATTAAGATCATAAAATTAATACAGAATTTTTCCCTAAATTAATGTATTGAATCTCTCTATTTAAGATCACTGTGAGACGATACCAAAGCACACTTGAGATGTTTCACGTGTAATACTTAATAAATAATGAGGAGAATCTAACTTCAACCGTTAAATATAATGTTAATTGAATATTATTACTCAGCGTGGAGAACTTGTGATTTGCGTATGTCACAGATTCACGTCCAAATGTTCTAAATCTTAAGATTTGTAATCTTTCAGAACTAATGTGAAACCTTATGCTATTTTAGAGATAATGAGACATTATTAATTCATAAATAAATAAAGTATTACAAGAGATAAATTATTATCTATGTTTGTGATGTATTACATAAAACTATAATAACAATAACAATGATAAATAATAGGCTTAATAATTTGTTACCACTAAATAAATATTGTGATTATAATTATGGCTATGTTTGATCTTTAACAATATCGTATCACCCCGTTATCATCATATACTGTAATGTCGTATTATTGCATTGTTACTTTATAATTTTTTTTTTTTTTTACGATTCTGATGAAATATACGAAGGAGAAATGAGTTTCAATCTCTTAATTGTTTTCGTTGTATTAATTCCAAATAGCTTTAATAAAATTCGCCTATCAGGATTATATATATATATATATATATGGAGTGTGGTTCGCATTTCACGTTAAACTGTAGGCCTAAAGTGGTAAGACAAACTTGACTTTCATCAGAATGATAATTTCGGTCGGTAGCATAATTAAATATATAACTAACATCACCAGCCAAAGCCTATATATATACAGGGTGTCCCAGAATTAACTATCTATTTCAATGAAATCGGACATTTTTTAAAAACACACTTTTATTTATGTTTATCATGTTTAATATGTGTTAAAAATGTATAAATTTCTAAATTTTTTTCATAATTTTATTTTCATAATTTTTTCATAGTTTTTCATAGTTTTATTTTCATTCTCTTTCAGAACCCTATTAATAATGAATACACAAGAACGCATCTTTGTTGTAACATCCTGTATCAAAGGAATGCAATGTAATGAAATCAGAGAAAAATTTACAAGAAGATTCCACAGAACCGGTCCTACAGACAAAGCGATTCGTGAACTTGTGAACAAATTTAAAAGAACTGGATCCGTACACGACGAGGTGGGAAGAGGACGCCCAAGGACAGCACGTAACAGTACCGAACAGGTATGACAATTGTTTGAGGATGAACCAACAACTTCGGTTAGGGAGGCCGGTCGAAGACTCAACATATCCAAGACAACAGTTCATAGAATCTTGCGTTCGACACTGATGAAAAAGGCTTATCACATTCAAGTAAATAAAGTTTTGACTTATGATTTATAAATCTATTTGTTTTTGTATCATAATTTAGTAATAAACACAAAATTATGTCAGTTTTTATTAAATTTGTCCGATTTCATTGAAATAGATAGTTAATTCTGGGACACCCTGTATATATATATATATATATATATATATATACAGGGTGTCCCATAAGTCCGGCATCATAGGATAAATTCATATTTTTCTATTTCTACAAACCATAATTCATATTTTTCTCTTTCTACAGGCCATAATATCTGTGAGCAAGGAAGAACGAATTCAGATAATTCTACTCATAGGAAATCGGAGTCAAAGAGAGGCCGCTGCTGAATTTAAAAGACTGCATCCAGACCGCGAGCCAATAACACAGAGTTGTGTTAGCAGACTTGTTGCAAAGTTTAAGGAAACAGGATCCATAGAAAATAAACCACGCAGTGGACCTTCAAGGAGGTCCACTGACGATGATACAGCGACTGCTATCCTGGCTCATTTTAACAGAGGTCCCAATAAGTCTCTTCGGCGATTGTCCGCCGAGACAGGAGTGTCGAAAAGTAGCATCCATCGCATTCTTCAGGCTCACAAATGGCATCCATATAAACTTCAGATCCTACAGAAATTAAGCGAAGATGATCACGACCGGCAGATGGAATTTTGTGAATGGGCTACGGAACAATATGCTCGGGATGCCAATTTCCCGTCCACCATTCTGTTCAATGACGAGGCTGTTTTTTATGGAAATGGTGAGGTAAATCGACAAAACACCCGCTACTGGTCTCAAAACCACCGTCACTGGTATACCTCTTCAAAGGAACAAGGTGCATCTCGGGTGATGGTATGGTGTGGCATTTGGAAGGATCGCATCATAGGCCCCCTCTTTTTCGATGAACATGTCACTGGAGGCACCTACCTACGTATGCTCAAGGAAGAAGCATTTTCCAGTGTCTTGAACGAAGAAGGAAATTTCCCAACATGGTTCCAGCAAGACGGCGCTCCTGCACATTACAGCACCCAAGTAAGGGAATTCCTGTACCAACAATTCCATGGTCATTGGATAGGACGTCGATGGCCTGTGGAATAGCCAGCTAGAAGCCCGGATCTCACGCCACTAGATTTTTATCTCTGGGGCCACTTGAAAGCGCTCGTATACGCAGAGAAAATTAGGAGTGTTGAACATTTGCGGCAGCGCATTATTAGGGCATGTAACACCATTACTCTTGACATCATTCACCGTGTGCTTGCTGACTGGGTATCACGTCTGAATTTGTGTATTGAAAACAATGGTGGACATATTGAGCACGTTTTGTAAATAAAAGCTTTTGTTTTGCCTTTTTTATTATTTTTCCTATGATGCCGGACTTATGGGACACCCTGTATATATCTTAATTACTTTAGAGTTGTATTAATACAACGCACACAGCTCAAACATTGATCATGGAAACTTCTTTTAAATTTGGAAATACAAAAGTTGAATTCACAAATTTCCTCTTTTCAATAAAAAGTTCAAAACTGAAAGTCGCTGCGTTTGCCTAAGTTCCACCCACAAATTTCCTGGAAATGTGACATCATTCACAGCAATTGATTCCTTATATAAGATCCTGATTTCGTCAGCCCAATCATTCAAGACCGAAGTATTTTTTTAGAAGCAACTTGGTAAGGAAATTTAGATTTTAATTAAAAGCAAAGCGTACTTATCTCTATTCATTCTACCATCACATTACAACATGTAAGTAATTTTATACAACATTTAAAGTCATTGAGACCTCTACACTTATTTTAAGTACACTATCCATTTAAATTTTGAGAAAAGCTTCATGAATTTGACTTTATTGGTTGTGGATATGACGAACAAACTCTTCACAGCTTTACTATTTTGTAAATTTACGACCTCATTAGCTTTTTCCTCGATTATTTGTACATGTACATATCTATGTATATAATGAATGTGTATATTTTTGTGCAGGTATACACACACACACACACACACACACACACACACACACACACACAATGGAAACAGCCAAATGTTGCGGTTCCCACACCTAGAATTCACCCAAACACAAGTCAGCCAATATGCATTGTAGGATTGAAAAGATGATTCTCTCAATACCAGTTACTTTACTCTTTCAGTGTGCTCTAGCCTTCTTAACTTAGACATCACTCCAATCTATGAACAAGCATTCTTCCGTCAATTCCTTGTGTTAAATATAAAATATCACGACTGGCTAGGTATAACGGTGGTTTTGCGGACTACTTCCAAGAAAACAAAAGCTAATTGAATAACTTAACTAGTTAACTTCTCAAATTATCTTAACTACTTAATTTTCAAAATATGTGCTAACTTAACCTGTTTGGCAAGATCCTCAAATTAACTTAATTAGTTAATTTTGAAGTTAATTGGCCCAACCCTGTTACATGATGTTGAGAAAGCTGGTATTATTAAATTTAGCGCCTATACAAGTGTGCAGAAGTATTACTTTACGAAGATGGTATTTTAATACACTGGGTTTTGGCAGTTCTTAAACTAAGCAGATGAGACAGGACGAGTCAACCGTATTTTAAGGAATTGTTAAATTCTCAGAAAATTGTTTGAAAAGATGTAATACAAGTTTTTCTAAATATTTAGCTACGTTGAATAGTGAAATTATTTTAAATGAGCGAAACTGTAGCAGAAGTTGCAATAAAATTAACAAAAAATCAACATTTGGGGATTTTCAGCCTAAAACAATAAAATTAAGTATCAAAGAGTCGAGTTTAATAAGAAAAAGTTGGGTACGTTCTTGATAAAATACAGTAAAGGAAGAGGATTCTCTTACAGCCTAGTACTAGATTCATATATTTACAATATATCTCCCTCATTCATCAAAGTAGCCAATTTTCCTCAAACCTAACTAAGGAGGTACTATTTAACAAATCATATAGAGAGAAAGTTTTTTGTACTTTCAGTCTTCAGCAAATTGTGCGACTGTACATATTTTTTTTAGCACTGTTAGTTAAAAATATGTTATAAAGCAATTTCACATGCTATATCTAAGTTCTAAGCGTCCATTATTTGCATTTCCCTTCTGTTCCAGGGATAGCTTAAGCATATTTACCTACTTGACAAAGATTTTTAGGCCCTCTTATGCCAAACTAACTGCTATGTACAGTAGGGTGGATCGATTTACATTTTTTTCGATTTCCATATTCTAATAGAGACAAAAACTTGCGCATGCATGAGAAAATAGCCTCTGCAAAATCTTAGCTTAATAGGTAATCATCTTCTGCCCCCGGCAGAGCGATGAAAATCATATTTTAGTAGTCAAAAACGTATTTTTCTTATAATTTTTAAAATATAAAATTTTGCGTGTGTGTCATTTCATGCCTAAGCAACGATATAAATGCTATGGGAAATATATAAATGCATTATTTAAGACAAAGAGCCGATCTGAAAATATGTATATAAATTACCTATTTTTTCAACATTTGACGTTGTTGCCGGGGGCAAAAGATATTAACGTAGGACAACGCGCTTGGAAAAACGATCATATGAGGTCTTTTTCATCGACTTTATAGTTATTAGGAATAATTTTGATGCATATTGAAATATTTTAAAAATTATAAGAAAAATACATTTTTGACTACTAAAATATGATTTTCATCGCTCTGCCGGGGGCAGAAGATGATTACCTATTAAGCTAAGATTTTGCAGAGGCTATTTCTCATGATGCGCAATTTTGTGTTCTATTAGAATATGGAAATCGAAAAAAATGTAAAATCGATCCAGCCCAGGGCTTATCTTGGTCACCCATAGGCATACCAAAATAGGGATACGCGATCCAGAACTTGGTGCCTTTCACAATCTTGTGCGATACTTGCTTGGGGCCTATGTAATACCCACGAACGTAGCAGAATATATCCGGCGAGTATTTACAAGCTCTAGTTGCCATTCTCTTTACCAAACTGTACTACATACATTAATCATAACCTGCAGATATAGAGAAAAGAGTTATTAAATCTGCAACAGTTACAGATTCCAGAAAAAAGATGTATTCACAACACTGAAATAATGTTCGCAATGAAAAAGGATCGATAACACTCAAATCGTCAGCACAGAGAAGCACAGAAATACAGTACCTCAGTGTTGGTAACCATCAGACAAACAACCTGCTTTCTTTGTGTGCTCACACTTACTGACTTCTCAGACTCTGCGCTCTTCCTTATATAGCACAGTGGAAGTTTCGGGCAATTTCTAGAGCAAGAAACTGTCAACGAACATCCGGATTGTTCTCAACAATTCCTGATTATTGTGATATTGCTGCGCCCATAATAACATTATACTGATAAAACATGAAAAATGGATTATCTCTGAAACCATTGATGATACACACAAACCAAGGCCAGATTTGTACTCAGCGCCCACAAATGCATATAAAAACATACAAAATTCTATATAAACAGAATCAGTGTTACACCGTGTAATACAAATACAATCTGTAAAACACTATTAATATAATAGGCATCAGCCACAAACCGGTGGTGATATCCTGCTTCGTGCAACAGTCACCTTACGGTTTTTACTGACACGCCCATATGTAGTCTCTCCTGGACGGCGACAGCAAGTAACCATGTCAACACCACGGTTTGGCTCATCAACGTCATTTCACAAACATTAGTATAATATTGTATGAATTTATAAGTATATAGAGGGTGTCCCAGGAGGAAATGTCAAGAATGCACCATTTCACTCTTTGGGTATTTCTAAGTAGAAAGTATTATATCGATATGGGTCTGATTCCCAACCGTTACCGAGATAAAGGCCTCTACATTTGGGTAATTAAAACATAATAAAAGGCTATCTTAGATTCTATTTAATGACACTTGTGGTTTACAAAAAGTACAAACATACAGTACACTATTGCACTTATTGCAGAATGGTTTCAAAGTGACCCCGTCCTTCTTCAATGCACGCGGCGAGCCTCCGATCCATCGAGTCTTGCCAAGGAAAACGCGGAAGTTCATTTCTGAGGTTTATGAACGCATCCTGTATACGTGCAACCAACTGCTCCCTAGTTTCGGGCTTACCCCGCTGATAAACGTTACTCTTCAAGAACCCCCAGACAAAAAAATCTAGCGGAGATAAGTCAGGCGAACGAGGGGGCCATGCCACAGGTCCTCCACGTCCAATCTACCTTCCCGGAAACCGTTCATTTAAGTATGTAGTAACCTCCCTGCCGTAGTGAGGTGGTGCTCCATCGTGTTGCATCCACATCCGTTGTCTGAATGCAAGAGGTACATCATCAATAAAAGGGGGAAGGATGTGTTCTAAAAAATTTCTGTATTGTACAATGTTAGGCGGCCCTCAATGAAATGTGGCCCAATGAGGTAGTTTTGTAGCAATCCGCACCAAACGTTAACAAAAATCTGTTCTGAAAGTTACTTTCAAATACAGCATGGGGACTCAGTGAGCAGGTGTTAAGACGTACCTAAATAAATAATGTAAATAAATAATGTGACGATCTGCACAGTTGCCAATGTATCATTAAATGTCATTGAATATTATCTAAGATCGGCTTTTTATTATGTTTTAGTTACCCAAATGTAGAGGCCTGTATCTAGGTAACGGTTGGGAATCAGGCACATGTCGATATAATACTTTCTACTTAGAAATACCCGAAGAGTCAAATGGTGCATTCTTGACATTTCCTCCTGGGACACCCGTATATAAATATGTTTATGCTAGTACAACGGTGGATTATGCTTATGTGATTTTGATAATCAGTTACTGTTATTCAGATCGAAACTGTTAGCAAGTTCTTTGTGTAACAATCAATAAGCCATTTTCCCCTAACTCTCTCTGCCCCTCTACCTCGCTCTCTCTCACACTGTCTCAATCTTTTTCTCGCTTAATGTCAATACATATATATATATATATATATATATATATATATATATATATATATATATATATATATATATACGTGTAGATTCGTAAGTTAGTAAAGGTTAAAGCTGCACACGGACTCTACAAAGAGCTTTATTAGTATTGGTACATAATGACTTAATATACGCGAGACTGGTGGGTGGGGAAAGGGAATGAGGGAGTGTGGAGGATGATTGGGGAATGTCTATTTTTGGTTCAAATTCACTAGTATATAAAAAATTGTATTCTGGTATCTGTTTATATAGACTTGCAGTAATCATAATGGAAACATATTACTGTATAAGACTAGTAAACATTGTGTTTATAAAGATAAACGATTAATATGATAGTGAACAGCGTTGAACTTCGACATTACCTTATAATTAGGGGCTAATTAGGGGCTAAAACTTTTAACCCCAGATCCCCCAAGAACGTTCTGTAACGCTAGACCAGGCACCCCTAAGATGTTATGTAACACTTCCCACACCCCACACCCCACACGTTAAGGAACGTTCCGGGGGGGTTCAGGTTTTAGCAAAAATAGTGTTACGTAATTGGACTCGGTTGTCCCCCCCTCCACTTCACCTTCCCCCAGTTGGGGTACCTTGACTATCGCTGCGGCTTTGCCACATGTACGGAGTCGCCTGTGAGGCGGGGAACATTACATGTGCGGTCAACTATACATGAGCGAAAAATATTTAAGATTAGCATTTAAATCTATATTTTTGGATTACAAGTAGGGAAGCTTCTTTGCTTCGAATGGAATCACATTATTTGTTGAACTTTGTTTGGGTAGATGAGGTATGAGACCTGGGTATAAGCGCTTTACAAATTTAAAGAGGTGTATTCCTATCTGAAAATTTATTTGAAGCAGTAGTATACCCGCAAAATGTGAGCGTGCAATGCAATTGTATGCAACATTGCAATATTGCATCTTGCGCCATTGCATGCAACATGATGAGAGTGTTTTTAACCACCCCCAACCCTCCAAGGTGGTGGGGTTATGCAACAATACCCCCCAAAATTATACATATATATATATATATATGTATGTGTGTGTGTGTGTGTGTGTGTGTGTGTATGTGTGTGTGTGTGTGTGTGAGATCTCAAAGTGGTACTCTAACATGGCTGCTCAGGCCGACAAAAATATATTTATGTATGTGGGTGTTTATGCATGTAAATATGTGTAACCTAACCTAAAATAAAACACAAGAAGGAGGAGAGAGATGAGATCCTTACACTGCGCCGTCGCGAATCATTTTGAATTCTTCACTAGCCTTCCTGGACGGCTTTAGCTTCACAGACGGTTAGTTGAGAAGGGGTATGGCGTAATCCCCTTAGTTTAGTGACCTATATATACATATACTGGCTAGCTGGAGCGGCGCAACCACTCACTGCAAGTTCTAAAAGTAAAATGTGGCCAGCCTGTCAGTTCACAAATCCTTGCCAGTCGAAACAGCTAGAGAATACAGCCAGTCGCCTTAGATACACACACACATGCACACACACACACACACACTATCGTCATATATATATATATATACACACACACACACACCCTTCATTTTCATTAATATTTGTTTATATGGTGTAAAGTAAAAATAAAACAACTACGTCGTTCTGTCTATTTTGTATACTTATATCAAAATACAAAATATGTATATACATTAGATGCAAAACAGGAATAATTTGAATTATTTAACACATATATTTACATCAAACATAACACAACCAGTACAGGAGAAATATATATATATATATATATATATATATATATATATACGCATAAAAAAATAATACAGCCAGTACAGAAGAATTCTATATACAACAAAATAAATAGCACATGCTATCACATATATAGCACATAGCACATATAGCACATACATATATATATATATACACATATATATATATATATATATATATATAATGGAAACACCTTTAAGGTTCAGTTTCTACCACGCTTAATTAAAATAGTAAACTCGCACGTAATCGAATCTACATTTACATCCTCATTGCTCTGTATTGCACAATAAAGACGATTTAACATTAATATAATGGGTTTTCAACTCGTTTAATACTATTTTTGTACCCACTTTACAAATGGGTGTTAAACTATCACGCTCTTTAAACACTGATGAATACAGTCAAAAGCACGCACAAAGATGACATCGTTTGCTACAACATCACCATTAAATTCAAATTTATAAACATTCCTTTCCAAATGCGCATTTATTCTTTCCGCGCTAACCTTTTCAACTGTAAAATCTTCACAACTCATATCGGCAATTAAAGTATGTTTCTAAATCATGCCAACAACTACGTCTTATATAAAGTAATAACTCTTCAGGGTAAACAGTGAAGGTGAGTTCAGCTCTGTACCGTTCTAGTCCTTTGTACCAAAGTTCGTGATATTTCGAGGAGTCTGCACCTTCTAAATACGCATCTACTGTAGTTCCAATTCATTCTCGCCTTGTTCGTCCCTACACTTGGTAAAATCATCGAGCAGGGCGGTGTACGCATATTCAAGCACCGTGTCAAAATAAGCATATCAGCAACACGTGGGTCTAATATAGGTTTCAGTTTACGGAAACCGATGACTTCAAACATTCGAGAATGAAGCGGCTTCATGTGGGGATAAGGGCGTTATTGTCAGCAGCATTCTTTCACATCAACCGTACATCAACGCAAGGTTGGTTTGTATCACGATTTACGCATAGCGTACAAATAATGGCGTATGAGGGTGCATCTCTAATCTGCTCTCTTTTTGTGCCTACACCCAAAGCTACTTTAACGACCACGAAGAATCTGTTCATCTCTTCAACACTTAAATAAATAACATTGTGATGTAACATAATTCATAGCACCGGTATTACGCCTGAATACACGCACTGACTTCAACACGGACACGTCGTATACTGTATTGAGGATGCTGCTCAACGGAAGTTCCATCTTTTAATAGTTTTCTATTGATCCTGCGAGGAGAGCACGTCCAGTGGGATGAAGATCTGAGGCGACTATGAGCCGCCTGTGCGCTGCTTCACTCGGCGGGAACGTGCGGACGGTTGAGTGGTGGGAGGTGTGGGGTGGGTATGAGGCACAAGGGTTGTGTCATGAACCCCGCCAAACGTTATTGATTCGTGTGCGAGATTGTTCCATCATGAAAGACTCGAGGCGCACTGGTGAATCAGGCGAATATTTGTATCTCATTATACTGGGTAAGCGTTTAGAGAATTTTTCCATCTGCGATACATGAAGTAATATCGGTTTTAATGTTTTCTCACACACTTCCTGGAATGCGCACCATAAACCTTCTACAACGTTCAGGGGTAACTGTATTCACCATTGTATCTTCTTTAACTATACACATTTATTAACACTCTGGCGGTCTATTTGAGAGAAACATGTGTCCATACTTGTCCTTTTTGTTGGACAAAAGATACTCTTCCCTAAACTCTACTAAAAATTCACATAAATCTTTAGCTACAATTTCGCTGCGCATCTCGTAATGATATACATGGATGTCGTGGAAAAAATATTTTAAACTGTCCATAATCACAAGATTTACATTCACTGCCCCAGTGTTACATCAATCGATGTGATGTAACAAGGTATAATATCTCCTGTCACACCAATCATCAAAAAGATTCACAACCCAGATCCTTTGTTTCTCTTCTGCAAACGTCGATTCCTTCACTTCACGATATATGTACTCTTTAGTACAGTGCAATCGCACAGCATATTCCATTACATCGTTTGAACAGCGAAACCCCGCAATGCTCGCTCTCACCAGAATAACGATAGAGTATTTGGACGTCTTGCTCCTCATGCTTCGCACGATTTAATGCGGCTTTAAAGGTTTCAAAGGAGGGATGACTAAAAATTCTTTGTGTTTTCATCACATCTGTAGACTTTAGCGAATACAACTTCAGGAATATCACACCTCACGGTAACGAAAGGGGACAGTGTTGTAGGTGCCAAGCACCTGGTATCGTTTCATGTATGTGCTACAACACACTTTCGTCCCTCTAAACTCCTCCAGGCCCCCCAACTTCTGCGCTCGAAAGTTATGAATTCCTACAGTCAGTTGGGGTGGTTGGTCACCATCATCATCTAAACTCACTAGCTTTTTCAGGGAATCAAAGGTGACGATCCGCCGGTTCGCCTGGTTAAGCGTGATGCCTTTAGCCTTCACGATATATTTAATTTCCTCCCCCACCCTCACCCTTACCCCGTAAGTTTTTAGACCTGTTGAAACAAAAGAATCAGCGTAGGCCCTATCCCCATACTCATCAGTGATCTCGTCAGCCAACTCCCCGAGGAATTCCCCAATAGGAGGCATATATTCAACTTCCCTCTCCGTGAATATCACACTATCTATATCTGCGTACAGAACCCTCCGTCCGAGAGAATAGAGTAGACTCCAAAGTTTGACGAAAACCGGTGGGAAGAAGGTTTAAAACGGCCAAGATATTGGCAGGCTCAGTTTATTCTATTTGGCAGGCAGATTTAACAGACATGCAGAGCTTTTCAGTGTATAATAGAGGCAACCGTTAAATCCTATTCATAATAGATGTATTCCCTAGATATTTATGGCTAATTCCACTGAAAAATAAGTCGCCTGAAACAGTTGCTAAAGCCGCCAAAGCGTTGATGCTGAAGGAAAAGAGGATTCCTGGCTATTTTTGTACGGACATGGGGAAAGAATTTATAGGCCGAGCTTTTCAGAACATGTTGGCAGAGTTCAATATTAGTTATTACACTAGCAATTCTATACATAAGGCAGCTTTAGCCGAAAGAGTTCAGCGCACCATAAAGGAACGCATACATCGCTATTTCACACATAAAATCACATACAGACATATAGACATTCTGGAGTGGCTGGGTTCATCATACAATCGTTCACACCATCGAGCGATTTGTACAACACCTAACGAAATTTAAAAAGAGGCACGCATACAGAACGTGAAGCGAGAAAAGGTGATCATAGAACACCGCCACGCTCTGTGCGTTTCAAAATCAACGATTATATAAGGCTGTCGCGTTCGGTGAATAAATTCGCCAAGGGATTTGAGCAAGGTTGGACACGTGAGATTTGTAAAGTTAGGGCTATGAGACCTAAAAACGAGGTGATGCTGTATTACGTTGAAGATTTGAATGGGGAAGAAATTGCAGGGGGCTTTTATGGTGAGGAGATGCAGAAAGCGACATTTAATTTAGAAAAAATCTGTTTAAAATTGAAAACATTTTAGGAAGCAAAGGTTCAGGAAAGAGAAAAATGTACCTGGTAAAATGGCTAGGGTACCCAGAGACCTTCATCACCTATATAAAAGCTGATGCAATAATGAAGCTTAAATATTATACAACATGGCACCTAACCACTTCTACGTCACACTCCCATCCTCTTCTTCTCTGTACATCTTAGCAATACCATGGCCAGTTTTATAACAGAACTCCATAGGCCCATTGAATTAGGCCATGAATCATATGAGTTGGAATATTCGAATTTCAATTGGCCACCAAGCTTTTAAGTATTGACCAGAAAGAACTTGTTTTTATGGTTCTTAGAAACCGTGATAGTGTGAAAAGGTCGAAGTAACTCGGAACGATATATGGGTTCCGCCCAGAGTGGGGATGACCAGTACTACACTGCAGAAGTAACACTAGGACCGGGTTATTACGATACAGCCGAGGATATTGTGAGAGACTTAAATGTGAGTCTGAAAAGTTCAAATCTTACGTTTGATTTAGTATACGAAATCGTAAACAAAGATACTTTGGTACATACTTTGACTCTAAAATCGAAGACTAACAGAAATATTAAAGACAGGGCACTGTTCACTATTATAACCGAGGGCAGATATGGGGCAGCCTTCCAAAGAGATACTTTTCACGAGTCACAACATGACCACAACATGACTTGTACAGCTTATTGTATCAGCTAAAATTGGAGAAATTGAACGATGTAGACCCTCCCTCTGACATGTGCTTCATTTACAGCAATATTGTGGAACATCAGTTTGTCGGGGACTCCCAGGTACTGCTGCTGCGTATCGCCCACATTCCCAAACACAGAGGAAAGAGTTTGAACATTGCATACGATAAGCCTCATTATGTCAAAGTCGCAACTAACCTACTAACCAGTATCTCAATATATATAAGAACGATTAAGGAAAAGGTTTCCATTCAGTGACGGGAACTTAATAGTAAAGCTTCACTTCCGTCGTACTGCGATAGAATAACCCAAAGGCCGTTCTCGGTCTTCCGAAGGGTGAGATAGCGCGGGAGTGGGATTGGGTCCATTTTTTCAACCATACTGCGTACGGCTGTCCCCTTACTGAAGAGTGGTGTCAGATATCTCGGCAGGAAGGCGTTACAATCAGGTCTTAACACGGTAGACATAATGGCCGGTGTTAAGCCGAAAGAAGCTCTAAAAAACACTTAAAGCGTACACGGGACGAAACTGTCAAAGATACAAAGCGAAAAATGCGTGGTCGCGGAAACAAAAACCGAAAGAACAAAGAAGAAGGAGTTACCAACTCGTGGCGTTAAACGTAAAAAGACATCGAAAAAGAAGCAGTGTTCTAAGCTCATGAAACCTATAGTTGACCACTTTTTTAACAGATATAAGCTAAGGACGTTGCTCTCTTCAATCATAGACTGATTGTTACTTGTCGAGAGAGATGTCACTATTTCTGACACGCCATGGCACGTTTCATCCATCCCTGTAGTTCACAATGTTGTAAATCGGAGCTGGCCCTCTTTGACATGCCATCGACACAAATATCTATAGTGCATAGCGACTTTATTACAGATAACCGGCTAAACACTAATAACTCACCGAGTGCTCCTATAGAATTCGTGATCCCGAGCTCAGGCCCTTACTCTTTTGATTCAAGCTGTGTGCACATGTACGCTAAACCACGAATAGCACATTGAGATGGAACGGATTGCGAAAACGACTACGTCGTATACCCAGAGACCAACTTTCTACACTTCAGCCAGTGTGAAGTGTATTTAAATCAGGTCACCATCTGGGCAGGGTTTGGCTACTACCACCTACGATTCTATCTGGAAAATAAAAAATATTGTGAATGTAAATTTGTTTAAAACCAAGTTGAAATCCCGACTAATAATGGCATACTAACAAAAATCTAGGATTAATGTCCACTAATATTGTTTAATATTGTAATACATGTTTTAACTATTATAATACTTATTTATTTATTTATTTATTTATTATTATTAATTTATAACAACTAGCTGCTTATTTTTAATAGGAGCCCAGTAAAGCCTAAAGCTTGAGGGCCAAATTAAATAAAATAAATAGTCGAGCTTCACAATTATTCATGTCATTGTAAATTGAAAAAAATGTATTTATTTTATTATTATTGATAAAGGTTATTCTATCTATCTATCTATCAATCTATCTATAACTTTTCTAAAGAAGTGAAGAATACCGTTTTAACTGCAGGTTATTATCAGGCTAGAGATGAAAGCAGTATAAAGAATAAATTTAAAAATTCTAAAAAGATATAAGACTGCTATGGGCGCCTCCACACAGATTTCACATTCCAGGAAAAGCTGCTTGTGAATGGGGTCGCTATGAAATTAAAGCTCACTCGTACGAGCCCTGAGATTTGTTTAAATCTGGATGCTGACCAAGAAGAGGGCGCGAAGCCTGTGGTGATTCATATTATGGAGACATATCTTCGCGTACGTCGTGTGAAATTAAGCTCTGCTAAGCAGTTGGAAATTGAGAAAAATTTACTACATGCCACAGTGAAATACCCAATTAATATAGCCCAGCTTAAGATGTTTACAGTTCCTTCAGGTTTAACATTCAAGCAAATATAAAATATTGCTCTCGGGGCTCTAACTGAAAGGATATTATCTGGAATGCAGGAGCACGCTTCTGTGAATGGCAAATACCAAAAATCCGCATTTAAAGTCGAAAATTTGGGCGTTAAAAATGTAATTCTGTATGCCAAAGGGGTGGCTTTAGGTGGGACATTGGAAACGAGTTATTCTACAGATAACGAGTTTTCACTTTGCTCGAAGGCGTATAGCAATCTTGCACATAGTGTCGGCGCTTGCAAAGGTTTAGGGACAGGCGTAACGCAGAATGAATTCGTCCAGAGTTCGAACCTGTACCCGTTTGACCTCTCGCCAGATTTCTGTGGGAATATAAACACACACACAAGTCCCCAGCAGAGCGGAAACATCTCAGTCAGATTAGTGTTCGACAAGCCTATAGTCGCGCCTATTAGCTTAGTAGTTTACCTCGAGTCGCAAGTTCTAATCGAAGTCGACAGGTTTCGGGGTGTAGTCACGGACTTTTACAAATGGACACGGTTATACTCCAGAGAGTGATGAAGAGTAATCGATTCATACCCCAAATTTTTTGGCGTGTTTGCGAAGAATGAAACGTTGAAACTTACAATCACGAGAGACTGTGGCGCACTTATTTTAAATACGGATGTTAGCGTTGGTAAAGGGATCCATTGGATAGCCGTTTATTTAAAAAAATAGGGAGTGTATGTACTACTTTAATTCACTGGCCGGACATCCATGGAATGATACTATTATTGTAAAATTTCTCGAACAACTGCAAATTTTACAAATAGTGTGGAACCCTTTCCGATTCCAGAGTTACTACAGCAATGACTGTGGCCAATACTGCTTGTGGTTTCTCATGCATATGACTCGTGGAGGGAGATTTACAAAATTTCTGCAATTATTCGACTTGTGTGACCCAGCACACGATTCACAAACATCAGTACAACACTCAAGACATTCAATCAGATAATCAATAATGCAAACAAACACATACCCAAGGACAACATTAGGAAATACAACCCAAATTACACTAGAGAAATAGCCCACCTCATAAGTTAACGTAACAACCTCAAACATAACAAACAAACACCACACACGGAAGCAATAGAACAGCAGATACAAAAGCTCAACAGAAAAATAAACAACAAACTTAAAGAAAAACAAACAGAAACATTTAGGGAATTCATAATAACACTAAACCACTCCAGAGATACACCCAGGCTATAAAGACTAAACACCATTACCCACTCTACAGCGGCATTCACACCTCACACGCGGCTATCTGTCGCAGCCGAAATAATATCCCAACATATACACAACAAGCTAACATTCGAGTTAATCACTACGCAAAGATAAGTCACCTAAACAGAGACAACAATCAGAAACACGCAGACAGACAAACAGCTAGACACAAGAAAACCTACAGACTCGACACGACAATTACACCCTTCAATATAGACAAGACCACCAAAATCATCAAAAACATTAAGAATTCGGAGGCTGCTGGACCAGACAACATATCTAACATACACCTTAAACACTTTGGTCACAGGGAATACTAGCTCTCACAAACAACAGCACATATTCATACCAACACTGTATTATTCCTGACATATGGAAACAAGGTAAAATTATTACACTACTCAAACCAAACAAAAATCCAACAGAACCAGCTTCCTACAGACCCATTTCTTTACTATGCACACCTTCCAAAGTAACAGAAAGACTAATCTTACAAATCACCAACCCACACATACCACTATCGCCTACTCAACATGGATTCAGGCCTCACCACTCAACCACGACATTACTCACTAACCTCACGCACCACATCATGGATGGCATCAACTCGAGACGACCAACTCAACGTACACTGTTAGCAACAATAGACATTAGTAAAGCATTTGATGCTATCCCACCCTTCCCTCTCATAAACAAAATACTCAACACAAACATGCACAGTAACACCAAAAGGTTGCTGAGCAACTATCTTTCAGGAACATACTCACATGTCACATTTAATGGCAAGTCATTCAAGGCTCTTTTCTTTCACCAACACCGTTCAACTTATACATGCATGACATTCCAACACCCATAAATAACAAGCTTACCTTATCATCATATGCAGATGACATCTCTCTAACATCCACCCACAACAACATCGACACCGCTACAAATAACCTACAAACATACATAAACAGTATACAAGACTGGCTCACACACAATAGACTCAAAGTAGCGCCCACAAAACCATCACCTTGCTAACAAACAACACAAAAGAACACCAGATAACTCCACAGCTTACACTAAGCAGCACCAAAATACTTGGGGTCACATACAACACATCATTATCTTTTGCAAACCGCATTCAGGACATTAAAAACAAATGTACGTCAAGACTTAACACGCTTAGAGTACTAACAGGCACAAACTTTGGACACCAGCACGAAACAACTTCACTCATATACAAACAATATATTCGCTCAGTTATGGACTATGGAAGCCCATGCTGGGCACCCATTATCTCAAACACACACATAAACACCTTACAGACAATACAAAACAACGCACTTCGTATCATTCCAGGATGTACTCAAACAACACCAATAGAACACCTACACACAGAAACAAAAATGCTGAAAGTTAGGGAACATTTAGACATGAGGGGAACACAATTCATGGCAGCTGCGACAACTAACCCACAACACCATTGCAACTACATGTACAATCATGCACCTACACCTCGCACCATGAAGGTAACACCAGAGAGACATTATAACCAAATACTCCATTCCATACCACGTCCCACAGACATCACACAATACAGAAAACACATACACACACACACACACACACACCTAACCCACAAAGCACTGACACGACTCGGTCCGAATGCGGTCCTAGGTGCGAATCCGCTACCCATTCACAGGTCAGAGACCAGCCTGAGCAGATCGGATCGAGTTAACCCAGCACGATTCCGATGTGGACATCATCCCAACTTACAGACATATAAACACAGACTACACAACTCCACAGACGACACCTGCGATCTGTGCAAGGACACACCACAAACAATTGAGCACATTATGACAGACTGTACCGCTCTAGCACAACATAGAACACAACATCACTAGTGCGCTGAACCTCTGGTCCAATCCGGAGAGGGCGATCGGTTACCTGCGTGCCGCCCGCTTGCTCGATCAGGGTTTGCTGATCGGCTAATCAACAACAACAACAACACAAATTAACTTCTATATATTTCACTCAGAGCACTAGTGATGAAGACTACTTCTTTTTATTTAAAACAGAGAATATACGAATAGAATTACTTACAACTTGATTTTGGGGCGATCGTGAGACTGCATTCTTGGTTATAAGTTCGTACGCAATAGCTGAAATGCTTCTGCAACACTAAAATGCTTCACATATGTCGCTGCTATTCATTTTATAGAACAGGGAGAAGACCCTCCTAGAATGGGGCATGCTGAAGAAAAGACTTCCCCAGCCCCGCACTTTCAGAATGTAGATCATTCATTGGCTGAACGAGTTTTAGTGGGCGGACTCTGAACGAATTTTGTTGGCGGTCCTTAAGTTTTTACCAAGCCGTGAGAGAGAGAGAGAGAGAGAGAGAGAGAGAGAGAGAGAGAGAGAGAGAGAGAGAGAGAGAGAGAGAGCAATTTTATGTTAATTGATGCGTAAAAAGATGTTAGTTGGTGTCACAGGTACCCAAAGATTTGTTTCCTCCCGAATTATTCATTCTGCATACCCTAAAACTGTGGTATTCGGCTATATCGGAGATGTTGGCCTGAGCTAGGTTGTTCAGTTTAACATAATAATGTATTTAAAGTAAATGTACATCATAAGTATTCACCTTAGTAGAACACTATATATATATATATATATATATATATATATATATATATACCGGGTGGGCCAAAAACTATTACCCAACTTTTAAAAAAATATTGTGCTCACCCTGTATAATACTGCTGTATATTATTGCTGAGGCCGTATGTTGTACCCATACTTTTACTCTTTGAAACGCTAGTTTTGAATCTAGATTAAACGCCCCAGGAGTAGAGGTACAGGCTCACAACTAGAGAGAGGTATCAGAATATGGTGCTCAATTGAAAGGCGGTCAAAGTCAGCAACTGATACTTTCATATGACAGTCAATTTCTCCATAAATAATTAATTTTCCTAATTTTTACACAAAATAATTAATTTATTTCCTTTTCCATTTCAGCCCATCATTCTGCTATAGTTGCTGAACAAGTTATAACATAATGAAATACTCTTTAGAAGATGAAGCATTGATATTGAACCTACGTAAGGAGAAACACTGGGTTGCAAAACGAATTAAGAAAGAGTTTCCAAATAAACGATGGACGATACCTGGACTTCGATATCTCATAAAGAAAATTGATATCACAGGGTCGACCAAACGAAAAGAAGGCAGTGGAAGGCCAACACCATCACGTACTGAGGAAAATATTGACACCGTTTCATCCATGATATGCAGTCAAAAGAACTGCCCAACACCCACAAGTCCGTTAGAGAAATTTCGAAAACTACTGGTATTTCTCGCTCTAGTGTTCGTCGTATAGTAAAAGATGGTCTGGGTCTTAAATGTTTTAAAAGAGTCGAAGTTCATAAGCTCTCTGCATCAAATAAGCAAGCAAGAGTTGAAAAATGTCATGCTCTGTTAGATCGATTCCCAGACAGAGAAGTGTCGGAAATATGGTTCAGCGACGAGAAGACTTTTACGGTTGCTTTAACAATAAACACAAAATGACCGAGTTTATGGAAGACAGGACAAAAATCTATCAGTCTAGATCGACTTTGCAGGGAACGTCCGCATTTTTCTCAAAAAGTCATGGTTTCCATCTTTATTTCAAAGTTAGGGAAGTCAGAGATTGCTTTTGTTGATCAAAATGCCAAAATCACTGCTGCTTATTACCAAGAAAAAATCCTTGATGCGGTAGATCAATGGCGAGCAAGGTTGCAAGCGTGCATTGATAATGGAGGAGGGCACATTCCGCATAATCTTGAACTCAATTAGGTAACTGTATAGAAAGAGAAAGTTTTTCTACCCGTGTCTGTATAACAGCGAATTACAAAATAATGGTTACAGTTAGCAAAAATCCAACTTCACCACGAGTAGACCATGAAATTCTATATAGGACACATATTGATTGGACAAATAACATTTGATAAGGGTAAAATTATATTGTTCAAAATCAGGGTAATAGTTTTCTGTGGCCCACTCTCTCTCTCTCTCTCTCTCTCTCTCTCTCTCTCTCTCTATATATATATATATATATGGTGCATATATACAGAGGAATCACTTTTATATGAAAGTGAAAAAGTTTATTGGTCTCCTATATTCCATATGACCATGGGCGCCCGCAGGATTTTTTCCAAGGGGGGGCAAAATTTAATGTATTAATAGGTAGGGACACAGACCACAAATCCGCGTCCTCACTCTCTGAGTGTCGGAAAAAAACTGATCAAAAACAATGGCTGCCACGCACTGCATGCAGCCAGGTGCTTGAGTTGGCGCTGCCAACTTGGCGGGATAATTTTAAGGGGGGACTTCTGAACAAATAAAAAGGTAGCAACCTTTTATCATGCACACAAATAAAAATTTTCACCCTTTAGGAGGCAGTTGGATACTTTTCAGCAAGTTTAGGATATAAATATTTTCTTAGAAAATATTTAATATATTTTCTTGGCATTTCCAGGTGGGGGCAAGCGCCCCCCCTTGCCCCTACCTGCGGGCGCCCATGCATATGACAGATATTAAAAATAATTGGGGGTATGGTAGAATCTTTAATGCATGGTAAAAAGTGAAAAATAAATAAGTTGCCCCTAAAACTAAAATCTGGATTAAAATTATATTAATATTTTTTTATGAGTTATAATATTTGTATATATTAATATAAAACTTGTTTTAAATAATTCTTCTTTAATGCATGGTGAAAGGTGAAAAATAATTAAGTTATCCGTAAGAGAGAGAGAGAGAGAAAGAGAGAGAGAGAGAGAACAGAATACTCCTCTTAAGAATAAAATTTAATATTTTTTTTATATGTAAATTTTTTTGGCATAACCCTGCAGTACCAGACTTCCGACACATTCCTTTTCTGTCCATCTCTCTAATGCAAGGGTTAATCAGTATTTTCAATCTTTCATCTACTCTAATTGCCAGCTCTGAAATAATCCTCAATCCGTCTTTCCCCTATCTATGACCTCCAATCTTTCAAATGCAAAGTGTCTAGGCATCTCAAACCTTTGAACCTTGACTTTTGGCCCTTCTTCCTGTATGGGCAGAGCATTTTGAAGGCATTCGCCCTTGGCCCCTCCTTCCAGCATAAAAAAACCCTTGCAAATATCCTATAGCTTAGAAAACATTCGTGCGTAAGCATGTGTCCGGTTATTTAAATATATCCATATTAAAGGCATTAACTCGATAAATCAGTGATAGAAAAAGCACGAATAAGTCCATTCAGAAGATCGTATTCTTTTATGTATCTAAATGAATGTCTAATCTTATACAATATACATGTTCAAATAAAGAAAATTCTTAACGCACCCAGTTCCAAACCATTCTCATTTTGTTCGGACCTACACTTGGTAAAATCACATATTTTAGTAACTGTATACGGATATACGAGACGCATTTATTATAAGAATCATAAGGAATTGTGAACACTCATCAGTTTAGAGAAGTGATAAAAGTAATTTGAATTAATAAAAATGTTACCCTCCCCCGCAAAATCCGATATAGAGTTTTCTTTGTGTACATAAAGAATGAAGTTTTAGCACATACATATATAAATCAGTTGGTTATGAAACCTAAGAAATATTATTATACACCTCAGTCATAGGTATCACATGATGAAGGAAAAAAAAATATATATATAATACAGTACTGTGCAAAAATCAGAGACCACTGTCGATCTGATAACTATTAGATAATCTGTCGTATGAAAATTGGTTTTGATACTAAAATACATATTAACTAGAACCTCAGGCTCATATTAACGTATAACTAAGTTATTACTTAAGTGTATAAAGTTGTGTAAGCTGGATGACCCTCTAGTCTGCATAAATTGGATTTGTGGGTTGATTCATTATACTGTATTACTTATAACGCATGTGTTTAAAGATCTAGCGAACTATTAATGATGGATCTGCAGTAAATGCTCCTAAGCTATTGTTAAATCAGTATTTGCAATTAAAAGTATTGATATATTCACTTAAATTCTGAAAAACAAATTTATCCAAAACGTTTCTCATTATAATCCTAATTCATGCTTTTTTTTCTTTCACAGGCTTAAGAAGTGACGAAAAGTACAATTTCTGATGAGATTAGATATAAAATAATACATTTGCATGGTAAGGGACTGAGTCAAAGAAAAATAAGTGAATCCACAGGTGTTTCCAAAACTGGTGTCAGAAAAATCTTAGCTCGTCACAGATCAAATGGACCCCAGCTGTTCGTCCTAGATCAGGGAGGACCTCTAAGTTTTCTCCACCTGATCTACATGGTGTCCATAAATGTTTACCCTGAAAACAGTATGCTCTCATGTTTTAATGACGAATCTTACATCCGTTTCTTTTTAAAGGTGATCTCGTACACGCATAGAGTTTCTGTGCTGGTGTGTTTCGTCTACCGCATTCGCCGCTAGGAGCGCTGTAGTAGCTGTTCAGTTAAGATGGCGTCTGTGACAGAGAAGGCACAATGTGTTGTGTGGCTTGCAGAAACAAAATCTCCTGTCAGTGTTCAGCGAAGGTTCAGAACAAAGTATGGAAAGAATCCACCTGATGTGAAGTTAATTAAGTCGTGGATGAAAAACTTCTTGGAAACTGGAAACGTGGAAAAGGGAAAGAGCAGTGGTAGACCATCAGTTTCCGATGGGACGGTGGAAAACATTCAAACGGCTTTCACACCAATTACGCCATCCCCCAGCTGCAGGACAGGCAGCCAACTGTCATCTTCCAACAAGATGGGGCACCCCCTCAATGGGCGTATGTTGTTCGTGAAACTCTCGACGCAACATTTCCAAATCGATGGATTGGCAGGGACGGGCCAATCCCATGGCCCCCAAGATCACCAGACATTACCCCGCTGGATTTCTTTCTCTGGGGTCATGTTAAAGATTTGGTTTTTGCAACAGTTGTTCCAGATATCAGGACATTGCGAGAACGCATTACGGATGCAATTGCAACAGTTAACCCACAAATGTTGGAAAATGTGTGGCGTGAGTGTGAATACCGTTTAGACATTTTACGTGCCACTAGGGGTGCACATGTGGAAGCTTATTAAGTTCATTAACTACGTATCAAAACTGTGTATGTTTATCTACTTATGATTAAAACTGTGTTTGAATACGAGTGTTTATTTAAAAGTTATAGCATGCTTTAATCAGGGTAATCATTTATGGACACCCTACACAATATCTAAAGATTACTTCTCATCGAGACAGACGCAAATCCAGCACTTCACTTACAGCAGATCTCGAAAAAACAACAGGTGTATCAGTTGATCCCTCTACTGTACGAAGGAAGCTTAAACTTCTCGGTTTCCCATAGTATACCGAAGAGTCCATGTAATTCGTCTGTCATCATCCCTGGGTCCACCTTCAACAGTTCTGCCTCTACACCATCCATCCCTGGTGCCTTTGCTCCTTTCAACTTCTTGATAGCCCTCCAGATTTCAGAATTACTTGGTGGTCTAACATCTATGTTCAACTCCTGGTTCCCTCTCACCTCTTCTTGAATTAACTCCTCAGGTCTATTTCTATTCAAAACTTCTCTAAAATGCTCTTTCCACCTTTCAAATTGTTGCATCTCCGTAGTCAAGATAGTTCCATCCTTTGATTTTACTAATCTTGTCTCTCTATAATTTCTCCCTGTCAGTGTTTTCGTTATCTTATATAATTCCCTCATATCTCCTCTCCGCGCTGCTGTCTCTGCCTGTTGCGCCATCTCGTTCACAAATTGTCTCTTATCGTTTCTGGCCCTTCTTTTGACCTCTCGATTCAGTTGTTGCTAATTCTCCCACAACTCCATCCTGTTTATCACGTCTTCACATCTGTTCATTCTTTCATTTGCTTTCCTTCTTTCTTCTACCGCATTCCATATGTCCTCAGTCATCCACTCTCCTCCTTCTTTCTGAAACCGATTGTCTCCTCTGCAGATTTCCGTAAGGTGTCTCTAAATCTCATCCACTTTCTTTCCACTCTTTTCACTATATCCTCTTCATTTTCTCCATGTATCAAGACTTCCTCATCTTCATCCTGGTGAGTAGCAAATGTATTTCTCACAGCCAATTTGTATCCCTCTTTGACCGCCCTTCTTGCGAGCCTATTTACGTCAAACTGTCTCCTTCCTCTCTCGACTCTTTCCTTGGCTTTTGCCGGTCTTAATTTCACCTCAGCTCTCACCAGATGATGGTCGCTTGCTACATCTGCTCCTCTTCAATTTCGCACATCCATCAGCGATCCTCTCCACTTCTTCCTAATGGCTATATGATCAATCTGGCTCCGAGAGTTTGGTGCCATCTGGGTTGATGTCAGGAGTCTTCCTGGGTCTGACGCTGCAGTCTCCTAGCTGTGTGTCCTCATCTCCTTCACCTCTGATTTCCAGTAATTTAGGGTGGGTAAATTTTTGTAAAGTCAACAATTCAAAAACTACTAATGTTCAAATGATGTCATATTATCTAGCAAACTTAGAAATATGTTTAGTGTTTAAAAAAGCCATTTACCTACATATATTTGACCATAAAGGTTTGAAATATAACCTAAATATGACTGTAGCATCGTATATCAATGTGCCATTGATATGTGTGGTCAACTTTGGTTATTTTTGGTGTGCAGTATGGTTTCTAAGTTTCACATAGTCACAAATGCTGGAGTTTTGACTGTGAATGCATGAGTGGAGAGGAGACAGGGAGGGGAGAGGAGGACGAAGATTTCGTACCAGACTGAGTCTGGTATGAAGTCTTCGTCCTCCTTCGTCCTGGTCAAATATAAGTAGGTAAATGGCTTTTTTAAACAACAGTGAAGATATTTCTAATTTTGCTAGATAATATGACATCATTTGAGCATTATATGACATCATTTGAGCATTATATGACATCATTTGAGCATTAGTAGTTTTTGAATTGTTGACTTTACTAAAACTGACACACCCTAAATTACTGGAATTCAAAGGTGAAGGAGATGAGGACACACAGGTAGGAGACTGCAGTGTCAGACCCAGGAAGACTCCTAACATCAACCAAGATGCCACCAAACTCTCGGAGCTTATTGACTGGAACTCTGGCGTGACTGACCCTCCTCTGACCTGCTCCCTCACGCCTGGGGTTGCAAACTCCATGAAGTTTGAATAAAGGACAAGAACATCAATTTCAATATACTGTCTACAGGGTCAGGGAAAGAAGTAAAATTTTATTTATAATTTATTACAGTTTATACTGCATGCTTTTTTATTGCATATTGTTTTAAAGGAAATATTTTTATTGATATACAGATATTGACCCATTGAGTCATGCATTGACAAAATTTATGGCAACTTGATATTTATTTATTTTTAAATTTATACTTTTCTTGAATTTTTGCAGACTTCAGTAAAAGAGTATCATTTTTTATTTTTTCCGCAAAACCCAAACAATTATCCTTTAAATTGAAATAAACAAAAAGCTCACTTTTTACTAGTTCAACCGAACATCGGTTTCTATCATCACGCCATTTAGCGTTCATCACACTAAAAATTCTTTCGCAATATGCAGATGTTCCAGAAATAGATAAAACTTATAAAATGTTACTCGACTTAAGACTTTATAATTATTTCCTTTTAAACAAAAGTTTTGTTACAAAACTCTTGTTTGGAACAAGATTGTTATCAGAAAAGGACAAATGGCGTCCTTTCCGAACTCAAGAAAGGACAAGGACAAAAATCTACAAAAAAGGACTGTCCTTTTCAAAAAAGGACGGTTGGGAACCCTACTCACGACTGCTGCAATCAAGGAGTTTCTGGATAGACCAATGGAAGTTCCTGCATGACCCTCACACACACACCGTCAGTAGAGAGGTGTGTAAGGAGTAAGGATGATACCTGAAGCAGCACAACATGTTTACTCACAAGAGAGGAGGGAGGCGTACATCAGTGGCCAGGTGGCCAGTAGGGAGCTCATGTCCAGGAACAAGAGCAAGGCAGACATGGCATCCTTGGCAAAGTTCAAGAAACCTATCTATATTTCTAAGTTTTAATATTGAAATACAATTAAAATGTCTTTAATTGTATGTAATGTATGTAAACTGTAGTTATATACAATAAAAAAAATACTTGCAAAAATTGCTGATTTTTCATAAACTTCAACTTCAAATATAAGTAGTTAGGATTGGTCAAATCTGGATTTTAAAGCCATATTTCGATTTAGCACATAAAAATGCATCATTTGGTCACTAGTAGTTTTTTGAATTGTTGACTTTACTAAAATTGACACACCCTACTGAGGAGGCACCTTCGCATGCCGAACATATATACATTTTAACTGCAAACAACACACAGTATAATTAATGTAAAGAACGACGCTTGTGTAGAAGAGTGTTTCGTAAAAGATGAGGAGGGAGAAAGAGCAAATGAATTATTAATTATACTGTGTTGTTTGCAGTTAAAATGTATATATGTACGGCATGCGAAGGTGCCCCTTCAGGGCATTTGATTCCACTCGTATGTAGGAGAATTACGAGTACTGACTAATCGGGGTCCTTGGTGTAGTGGTTAACATATCCGACCGGCAATTAGATGATCCCGGGTTCGATTCCTGAGAGGTACCTCATTTTTCAATTGCTCCTTCTCCCTCTTCATCTTGTGCGGAGCACTCTTTTACACAAGCGTCGTTCTTTACATTAAATATACTGTATATATATATATATATATATACAGGGTGGGCCGAAAGCCTGGATCCATAGGAAAATATTTATTTTAATACATAAATTACAACAAATGGTAAATACTTAAAATGAATATCAACTTTAACTCGTAAATGCGTATCCGTGATACTGTACAGTAGTTCGTACTCCAGTATAAATACTCAAATACTTTTTTATTTCAGCCCAGAAATGGCTTCGAATCTAACAACAGAAGACCGGGTAGAACTTGTGCTCATGTACGCAAGACAGGGCGCTACACAGAGAAGTTGCTACCGAATTCAATAGAAATCATCCTGATAAGCATCCAGTAACACATGCGACTGTTGGCAAGTTGTTTAAACGTTTCAAAGAAACAGGAAGTGTACATGATCGACGGCGTTCTGGTCGTCCAAAAACTGCAACTGATGAAAATACCTCTGCAATGGTATGTGAAACTTTAACGAATAGTCCAGTAAAGTCAACAAGAAGATTATCAAATGAAACACGCATCTCGAGAACGTCAATTCGAAGAATTATTAAAAATCATAAATTCCATCCCTAAGTGTCTCGATGTCAGAGGCCGCCAATTTGAGCATTTGTTATAATTTGTTGTTTATACTGGAGTACGAACCACTGTACAGTATCACGGATACGCATTTACGAGTTAAAGTTGATATTCATTTTAAGTATTTACCATTTGTTGTAATTTATGTATTAAAATAAATATTTTCCTATGGATCTAGACTTTCGGCCCACCCTGTATATATGGCCAGTTAGGTTAATTCAATGCCCGGTTAGGTCAACTGAATGCCCGGTTAGGTTAAATGAATATCCAGTTAGGTTAATTGAATGCCCGGTTAGGTTAATTGTACGCCCTTGACGATTGGTAAGGTTAAGTCGTGATATTTTCGTTAGTTTTAACGAAAATATCACGACTTAACCTAACCAATCGTCAAGGGCGTACAGTTGACTTAACCGGGCATTCATTAATTTTACCGGATATATATATATATATATATGATCTCGGAGGCCGACGCCATATATATATATATATATATATATATGAAAGTTATTTCACGAAAGTAACACGTGAAAAATATTTATGATGAAAAGAACCACGAAGGAAGGGAAACACAGAATGGTGCTCAAGCGCTTTCGTCTAATGACATCCTCAGAAACACTGAAGTAAAGAAAAAGTTCGAGACTATATATACGTCACCAAAAAATAATAATAATAATAATAAATAAATAAAAATTGTGGGAGGAGCATACAAATTTATAAGGGAAAACTACCAATTTTAGCACTTTGATCTTCTTGTCTAAATCCGTTCTGAACGAATTCAAAACAACAGATCAAGCGGATTGTTGACAACCAATTTTATAGATAATGCCTGAATTATATATAGGTCACAAAAAAAATAAAAAATAAAAGTAAATTGAAAAATAAAAATTTTAAGAGAAGCATACAAATTTATAAGGAAAACTACCAAATTTTAGCATTTTGCCCTTCTTGTCTAAATCCGTTCCAAATGAATTCAAGATTATTTCTATTAACAATGTTGCTTGAGTGAAAAAAAATTGAAGCATTATTCCAATCAGTACAGTGGGATAACTCTGACAAATGGGCGAAAAGGGCACTGGACGACTGTCCCGTTCTAACGGAATATTGATGCTGTTTTACAAGCGTATGCAAATCCTTTCCCGTCTGACCAATGTAAAAGGAATCACATTGTTTACGCCTAATTTTATAGATAATGCCTGAATTATTGGTAGGGCTATTTTTTACTGATATTTTTCCTTTCAAAAATGACAAAGTATTGTCAGTGTAACATATAACCATAGCACCCGTAGCTCACTTGGTAACGCCGTTTTCCTATAAGCAAAGTGAAGACACTTGAGTCAGGGGTTCGATTCCTGATGGTGATAGTTAATAATAATCCAAAAGTAGAGCAATGGACCGAGTTCGTCAGACTTGAGCGCTGTGCCAATTTCTGGCCCTCCTGACTCTTTATTATTATACATAAATTAGGATTATAGTTATTATTGTTCAAAATTTGATTTTTAAAAATGGACATAGAGAAGTGAGCAAACGTTGGTCCCAAAGGCAAATTCATCGAAACACCACCTTTTTGTATATACTGTACTGTAAGTTTCGCAATCCTATACTCAAAGCTGTTTAACTTATACATTTAATAATAAGTTCTTTCATTACGTTATTATCGATAGGTGGAGGCAGTAAATTTTAATGTTCCTATACTGAACTGAAAGTTATGTCGATGTTTTCATAAAATAGAACATTTGTAAACAGACTTTCAACATTTGATCTTACCAGTCTTGAATAAAAATTCATTTGCTGATTTTACAGTATACTTTTTGTTTAAATAAAGTCTTATTAATTCATTTAAATATCGTGCTATGTTGTGTGTCACCGTTCCAGTCATACTAACAATCTGACTGAAAGGTGTATTTTCACAATGTTTATGTATTTTAGGCAATTCATAAAGGTGACCGTTTATATAATCGCCTAAGTAGTATGAGCGCAAAATCCGTGAGTGCAAAGCAATTGCATAATGTTGCAAGAGTGCCACCCACCCCATTCGTTGCAAGGCACCCCCACCCCCTTTATTGCAAGGCACCCACCCCCCTTTGTTGCAAGGCACCCCCAAAAGGGGCAGAGGAGGAAGGGAGGAGGTTCTTCGCCTGACAGCTGTCAGACGCATATGGGGTCTTCAGCCACCCCGCCGCTCTCTTACAGTGCCCCTAATCAGCCAGTTGGCTAAATCAGCAAGTGCCTCATGGCATCATCAGCCAGTGCCTCCGGGCATCATCAGCCAGTGCATCAGTTGACGCGCCGCGCGTTGGCGGGCACGAGCCCCGTGCGTCCGGTTGCTGGGCGCCCCTGGCATCACCCCGTCCGGTTGCTGGGTGCCCTGCGCCTCAGCCAAGTGTCACAGTGCACGTGCGCTAAAAGGAGCCGGGTTCGTACCCCGGGAGGGACTCGTTACTCAGGGTACCCTAATGTTCCCCGTGGGACTAAGGTGAGGATAATACACTTCAACTCAAAAAAGAAAGAAAAAAAGAGCTCCGTAGGTTTAAGGTGGGGTGTAGAAACTACTCGTACGGAAAATAAATCCCAACCGTGGGTCTAAGGCAGGCGTAAAATACTTCAATTCAAAAAAGAAAATAATTTCCTAATGACGCCCGTCACACACACACACACACACACACACACACACACACACATAAACGAATTTAAGAATATTTGCTTATTTCTATACTGCATTATTTTTGCAATAAAACGCAACTTTAACTCCATACATAGTGCTTCAATACTTGTTTCTGTTTCTCGTACAAAAAAAGAATAATTAACTCACCGAAAAAAGCTTTCAAATGATTTATATATATATATATATATATATATATATATATATATATATATATATATATATATATGCTTAAAAGAATTTCAGAATATTTGCTTTATTTCTATCCTGCATTATTTTTGCAATAAAACACGAAACTTTGACCCATATATAGTGCTCTAATACTTGTTTCTAAGTAAGCGTGAAATTATTATTATTATTATTAATATTATTACCACTACTAATGATATATATATATATATATATATATATATATATATATATATATATATGTGATGAGTAAAACCACGAAGGAAAGGAAACACAGACAGGTGCTCAAGCGCTTTCGTCTAATGACATCCTCAGGAACACTGAAGTACATAAAGAGTTACAGCCTATATACAGGTTACCAAAATATATATATATATAATAAACGGAGAAATAAAAAAAAATTAAAGGATTGTGGGAGGAGCATACAAATTTGTAAGGAAAAACTACCAATTTTAGCACTTTGCCCGAATCCAACACAAGATCAAATGAATTGTTTCCAACCAATGTTATAGTTAATTAAAAAAAAATAATAAATTGAAAAATAAAATAAAACTTGTAAGAGGAGCATACAAATTTATACTGGAAATTCCAGGTTTAGCACTCTGCCCTTCTTGTCTAAGTCCGATATATATAAAATAAATTGAAAAATAAAAGTTATTAGAGAAGCGTACAAGTTTACCGAAGGTTTAGCACTCTACCCTTCTTGTCTAAATCCGTTCTGAACGAATTCAAAACGACGGGATCGAGTTGAAAAGACCTTTGCTTATGTTGAAGTTATTTGTAAGTTGGATAATGGCAGACTCAAGAATATTTCTATTAACAATGTTCCTAGAGTGAAACAAAACTGAAGCATTATTCCAATCAATACAGTGGGATAACTCTCATAAATGGACAAAAAGGGCACTGGACGACTGTCCCGTTCTAACGGAATATTGATGCTGTTTTACACGTGTGTGAAAATCCTTTCCCGTCTGACCTATGTAAAAGGAATCACATTGTTTACAACCAATTTTATAGATAATGCCTGAATTATTTGAATTATTGGTAGGGCTATTTTTTACTACGATATTTTTCACAATATTGTTATATGAAAATACTACATTAATATCCAAAAGTTTAAGTACATTAACAATGCTTAAAAGGCCCAGGAAAAATGGAAGTACTAAAATATTCTTTGACAAAGTACGAATGTTATTATTCACACGATAGAAGGTTCGGTTTGCCTTGTTGAGACAAGATTCCATAAACGCAGGTGGGTAATACAGATCACTTCCAATACCGTTGATTTTTTCCAATTCGGCATCGATGTATTCCGGACTGGCGATCCTAAGGGCGCGGAGAAACAGTGAAGAAAAAAATGGCCTTCTTAGTGGGGATGTCATGTCTCGAGTAAAAGTGTACGTAGGACAAATTTTTTTTTTTTCGATAGATACTAAACTTAAAACCTGGGCTTTCCCTATGTACACGCACATCCAAAAATGGGATTGAGTTGTCTTGTTCCACTTCTAAAGTAAACTTAATGGAGGGGACTTGATCATTTAACTGAAGGAGGAAGTCATCCAGGTCACGATTCATGGGCCAGATACACAAAATATCGTCGACGTACCGCAACCATGGGATGCCAAACCCCAGGATTCTCGGAATGCAAGTAATTTCGAAAAACTCCATATAATTATTGGAGAGGAGGGGCGACAAGGGGATGCCCATGGCCATCCCAAAATATTTTTCACGTGTTACTTTCGTGAAATAATTTATTTATATATATATATATATATATATATATGGCCCCCCTAGAGGCGGGGCCACCGGCTTGACCTCCGTGTGAGAAGGGACCAACGCACGAAACAACATAAGGTTCATAAGGTAAGGTAAGGTATATATATATATATATATATATACAGGGTGGGGCACGGGAATCAAGTGTTTTTTGAATAGCTAGTAATCGGCCATTAGGAATGGGAGGGGCGTGCGGTAGGTAGCATTCCATTCCTGGGTTCATAGCATTTAACTTTAACTAACACTCACCTTTATCTTTCAGGTGCCATCATGGAGCAGTGGACGTTAGAACACCGCATGTTCGCGTATGATCATTTTGTTAGGAGTGGCGAGTCAGTGACAGCAGTTCAGCGTGCGTTTCGCCGCAGATTCAACATTCATCGAAATGACTCTGTTCCCGCTCGTGACACAATCTTACGTTGGGTTAACAATCTTCGAACAGGAGGCTCAATAATGAAAACAAAACCGAAGGGGCCGCAACGCACTGTGCGTACTCCAGAGAACGTTGAAAGGGTCAGACAAGCGATGTTGCAAAGCCCAGGCCGCTCTGCTCGGAGACATTCAGCTGCACTCGGAATCAGCAATCGTACTGTTAGACGGATTTTGCATGAAGAATTACATTTTCACCCATACAAGTTAGCGATGGTGCAGGAATTGAATGTAAACGATTGCCCCCAACGACTGAATTTGCACAGGAAATGCTTGCACTTTATGAGCAGAATGAAAACATGATGGTGGTAATGAGTGATGAAGCCCATTTCCACCTTAATGGGGCCGTCAACAATCAAAACTGTCGGTATTGGGCTGCTGAAAATCCGCGACAACTCCATGAAAAACCGCTGCATAGCCCTAAGGTTACAGTTTGGTGCGCGGTGGGAAAGTTTGGCGTCATCGGTCCCTATTTCTTCGAACAAAATGGGGTTACCGTTACCATAACATCTGGGCGTTACATTGAGATGGTGAACACCTTTTTCATCCCTGAGTTACGAAGAAGGCGTATTGCTCGTCGACATTTGTGGTTTCAGCAAGATGGGGCCACGCCACACACCGCCAGAGCGTCAATGGCTGTTCTTCGCCCCCTGTTTCCCAACCATCTCATTTCGAGATTTGGTGACATTGCATGGCCCCCTCGGTCCCCTGACTTGTCCACATGTGACTTCTTTCTATGGGGTACCTCAAGTCACGTGTCTACGAGGACAAGCCCCGTACATTAGATGCATTGAAGGAAGCGATCCGTCAACAAATCATCCAAATCAACAGAGACCTGCTGGGAAGAGTGGAGGCCAATTTTCGTAAACGCCTTCAACAATGCGTCGACGGCCAAGGACATCATATGCCAGATATAATTTTCGGTACATGATTATTATGACATGAAATGCTATGTTCTTACGAATGTTGTTCTACCAATATATTTTCTTTACAAAAATAAATATCATTTTCCTGATTATTCCAAAAACACTTGGTTCCCGTGCCCCACCCTGTATATTTCAATTTTGGAAATCTTGGAAATGTACAGGAAAAGGCATGTTTTTATGCCGTATCTTTCGAGTTTAATCTCCGGTCAGGAAGGCAATTTTAGAGATGTTTTTTGGCCCTTCACACATATTTCAGATGATGTATTGTACGTTTTAGGCATACAAATGATAACCTATTCAAACTTGATTTGTCCATATAAATACCAAATTTATCATACAAAGTATTCTAAAATTATTTTATGTCAGTTTGGCACAACACACACACACACACAATACATGTGTTTTCTAATCAGCATGCGGCCATATAAGCAAATACGCGGTTTACCCGTAATGGACAAGACGTCTTCCACAGTAAATATATTTGTTTTTACCCTTCCAAAGCATGACAATGAGTTTTCCGAAAAAAAATACACAAACAAGATATGGCATGTATCTTAAATTTATTTTTCGCAGAAAACCGAATTGTATTGTTCAGGGAATAATCAAAGGGTTCTTAGGACAACAAACTCATTTCAAACAAGCCGGTGTTTTGGATTTCAAATCTTAAATCAATATTTGTTCTACGATAGGAACTTTATGCCCATCATAGAAAAATGAAATTTGTCTCACGTTAAAGGGGACCGCGATTCGCGGCAGACGGCACGCTCAGACTTCTTGGCTTCAGCCAATCACGACACTGTGCCCGGACCTCGGTTGGGTACCAAGCAAACCTACCGCTAAACTCCGCCCAAATTCATGCCCAGACTTCAGGGAATCACCCAATCACGACACTGTTGGGAGGAGCCAGATCCTCTGGATGGTCGAAAATGCAGGCCTAGATTCTAATCTCCGCCCAAAATTCACCGAAAGCCAATATGGTGCTAAGGTTCGTTCTTGTGGGCAGGCCACATGCCCCCCTTATAAAGAGCGAATCACGGCGCAGAGACCCAGTTTCCCCAGATGAGTTATACTACAACAACAATTGCCCAACTGTACAATACACCCGATTTGCTGGAATGCGAGTCCGAATATGCCCATGCAGTGGTACATCTTTTCAACGCTGCAGACGGGGGCCGAACTCTTTTCAACACAGAATGTTATGGAAATTTGTAACGATGTGCGAGGGTCACTCATTGAAGAGAACCTGCAGATTTGAGTATCCCTAAGTGTCGTAATAAGTGTTTTGAAAAATTATGTTTAATTAATGTCTGTGTCCCATATACTGTATATATATATATATATATATCAGGGGCGGCTTCTTAATGAATGCAAGGCATGCACTGCATGCGTAAATAATATAATCAATGAATGTAAAATTATTATTTAAGTTAAAAAAATAAAGTTAAAATTATTATTAATATTATTATAATATTGGTTCTATCCTCGGTTACTACATAACTCATAAGAATACCATAAAAGACAAAATACAGCTTATCTAATATGTACTACACTGTAATGCATGTGACTGCATGCGTAAGTAAAATTACCACGAGCCGCCACTGATATATATATTATATATATATATATATATATATGGTGGCCAATACTTTTATCTGCAATTAAACTCGTAATGGAGCTTTAACATTATTTTCACAATAATTCACCATTGCCGTAGGATTTTAAGTTGCCACACTGCAATAAGTGCGTTTTGAAAAATTATGTTTAATTAATATCTGTGTCCCATATATATATATATATATATATATATATATATATATATATATATATATATATATATATATATATATATATATATATATATACTGTATATATGGTGGCAAATACTTTTATCTGCAATCAAACTCGTAATGGAGCTTTAAGATGGGTGTAAACTAATCTCAGAGCTTAACCCTAACTCTATATATATAAACTGATGCGTGCACAGCCCCAATAGCGAAATATATACTCAGTCATAACCTAGCCTAACCTAGCCTAACTTAGCCTAACCTAACCTATCCTAACATAGCCTAACCGGGCGTAAACTAACCTAGCTTTGCCTAACCTAACCTAACCGCGTGTAAACTAACCTAGCCTAGCCTAAGTTAGCATAACATAGCCTAACTTAGCCTAACCTAACCTAACCGGGCGTAAACTAACCTAACCTAGCCTAACTTAGCATAGCATAGCCTAACGTAGCCTATCCTAGCATAGACTAACCGGGCATAAACTAGCCTAACCTAACCTAACCTAACTTAGTCTAACCTGACCTATCCTAGCATAGCCTAACCGTGCGTAAACTAACCTAACCTAACCTAACCGCAGACAGTATCTCTCAGCGCAAACATCTCATTTATTTATTTATTAGCATTGAAAATTAGTTTGTATTGTTTCTCATTTATAATTGGCTATCTAATTTCCTTTTGTTCTGAATTTTTCTACAACGTAAAAATTATCTCCGTTGTATTTAATTATTCTCTGTTTCCATAGCGATTATATCATCATTTTTATATATTGTCGCAACATTTGCAACATCCTGAAACATTGGATCGCAACATCGAGCAACATTACATAGAAACATTTGCAACATCGTGCATCATTGCATTACACCATTTGCAACATCGTGCAACATTTTATTGCAGCATTTGTGGCATTGCATTGCACCCTTTTCCACGTCTCGCATCTTGTTTCTCTATTCAGTTCAGAAAATCGTATTATGTTTAAGTTATCGTAGGTTTTTATTTATTGTCCACTCTCATTAGAAATATTAAAAACTATTAAGAAGTACATGCTGGGCATATTTATATACACCGTTTCATTTAGTACTAGTTAACTTATAATTGTGTTTTGCAAAATATTTTCAATTATTCTCTACCTCCTTCGTCATTATTTCCGCATATATATATATATATATATATATATATATATATATATATATAACTTGGTTGCATGGTTTGTTCTTAGGGAAGCGTAGCTTAGCGAGGAATAGGAGGACGAAAAGATGGTACATGTTTATTAACAGACATTTCGGAAAAATTCAATTTCCATCATCAGTGCTAAAAAATTTTAAAAACAAATAGAAATAAATAAGTATAATAAATAAAAACGAACAATAAATTAAAATGGCGCAACAATCAGCGAGAATTAATAGTAAGTTACAATATATATTAAATTAGAAGATTAAAAATTAAATGATATAAAGTATAAAAGTATGGACAATAAGTAAAATATAAAACGGTTTAGGTGAAACAGAATTGAAGGGGTTCTTACCAAATTGTTAACGTAATGAGAGACTAATTGTACAGAAGATTGGGAATGGTTGCCTGTTGAAAGAATTCCATATTAGAAAGATGGAGCCGGGCGGGGTGATGGTGGATTTCTTTTGAGTTTGAGAGTTTATTTGGCAGTGTTTAAATTGAAAGCGGAACTATATTGGCAGTACTATATTGGCGGAACTATATTGGCAGTACTATATTGGCGGAACTATATTGGCAGTACCATCCGCCAATATCAAACAAGAGTGGACGAGCATCGTGGGATTTCTACAAGAACTTCACAGCCCTTGAACAAACCCTCCAAATCAGCAATAAGGGATCACTGCCACCTTCACAACCACCCGTTACTTTCCTCCAATTTCAAAATCATTAATTCAGCCAACCAACTAATCGACATCCGCATACTTGAGTCCCTTTATATCCTCAGTATCCAGCCAACCCTCAACGATTACAGTTCCGCTTTCAGTTTAAACATTGCTAAATAAACTCTTAAATTCAAAAGAAATCCACCACCACCCCGCCCGGCTCCATCTTTCTAATATGGAATTCTTTCAACAGGCAACCATTCCCAATCTTCTGTACAATTAGTCTCTCATTACGTTAAGAATTTGGTAAGAACCCCTTCAATTCTGTTTCACCTAAACCGTTTTATATTTTACTTATTGTCCATACATTTATACTTTATATTATTTAATTTTTTATCTTCTAATTTAATATATATTGTAACTTACTATTAATTCTAATTCTCGCTAATTGTTGCGCCACTTTAATTTATTGTTCGTTTTTATTTACTATACTTATTTATTTCTATTTGCTTTTAAATTTTTTTAGCACTGATGATGGAAATTGAATTTTTCCGAAACGTCTTTTAATAAACATGTACCATCTTTTCGTCCTCCTATTCCTCGCTATATATATATATACATATATATATATATATATATATATATATATATATATATATATATGGCGTGATTATATTTGTGCATTTCTTGCACAGGTAGGATTTTAGAAATATTAAAACTTTTTAGAATTGCCTGCGTTTTGAAAAATAATTTTCTCCTTATTTTTACTTAATCTTGTAGGACCGGGACGGAACTTGAGCGTGTTATTGCAACTTTTGATGAAAGGGTGATAAATGAAGTGGTAGACACTCCGCTTAGCCTACCCAGCGATCCAGAAGTCGCGGTACTGGCGCACATCCGGTCAAGCGAATGCGAGGTCATCGAAGAGATTATGTAAGTATTTTTTGAGGGTAAGAACAAAACGTGATATATTTCTATTTATTAAACAGTAGAAAACATGTACAAAAACGGTAACAGCATCCGCTACATAATTCTTAATGGATACAAATGTATATATAGGTTTACACAATTTACATCTTACACACTACAGGGGGTACTAACATATGGGAACCTTTTTTATCTGTCTGCATACAATTTTATCATTCATATTTGTGTCGCATAAATCGAATAATTTTAAGAAATTCATAAATCCCTTCCCACGTGACATATGTATGGGAAACAAAATACAATACATTCCACATGTTTCAGTATAATGTCCTTGGAAACGATATGGATTCCAAATAATCTCTGGTACGTTTAGTTGCACTATGAACTTCACAATTGCCGAGCCATTCCACGGTGGAAATCCGAGTGAAACGAAATAGTACATTCTTTCCTTAGTATTAAAATAGATTGCAAACCAATGAATCCCCTCAGCCCCCACAATGTCGGTGTTAACGATAACCCCGTACCAGTTTCTCGAACCAGCCAACTTCAATATTTTATTCTTCGCAAACACTCCGATAAATTTTGAGCGCGTGAAATAGTCACTTTTCATCGCTCTCTGGAGTGTATTCGCGTCCATTTTAAAAATCTGTGGTTACCTTTCTTAATCTATCTACTTCTATTAGGGCTTGCGACTCGATGTATACTAGTACACTAATAGGAGCGTCTATAGGTTTGGCAAATTCCAGCATCACTGAGATGGTACCGCTCTGTTGGGGGTTTAAATGCTTATTAACGCCAGCAGTTAAGTGAGGTGTAATGTCAAATGAGTAGACGTTAAATTCTTCAACAAATTCTTCCTGTGTTATGCCGAAACCAAGTTCATCACACGCACCTGTATTATGAGCCAAAGTACTATAAGCTCTCGCGCAGAGCGGGAACACTGCATCTGTTGAGTAATCCATATCCATTACCCCACCCAGGACGATGCCATTTACGTATAGAGTAATATTTTTAAGGCCGAAATTCTCGAATTTTAAGGCACTCTTTTTATAATTTCCACTTGTCGAAGCGTGGTCTTGCATTCCAATTGAAATCCTTTTAGGTAGGACTCCAAGAGCAATGTTTTCTAGCTGTTTCGATGCCAGCCCTGCGGGAATCGTGTAGAGCTTGATCTGTACCCTGTTAATTGGATATTTCAGTGTGGCATGTACCAAATCTTTCTCAATTTCTATTTGTTTCGGGGAGCTTAATTTCACTCGGCGTATAAGCAAATACGTTTCCATGATGTGTATCACAACAGGTTTAGCGCCTTCATAAGCAACTTCTGGAAAGTAAAGTCTGTATGCAGACGTCCAAAACATTCATATATCTTCTTTTAGAATTTTTAAATTTATCCTTTATTCCATTTTCATCTTTAGTGTGGTAATACCCCTCGTCAGATAAAAAGGTGTCCTTCGCTTCTTTTCAAAAGTTGAGGACATTTTCCAGATAGCCTCATAGGTGGTAGTCTGATTTAAATATACATCACACTGACTGAATATAGAGTGCAGAAAGTTGGTTTCAGGGTAGGCCCGTAACTATCATCGCAATCCGTTCCGTCAGAATGAGCTATGCGTGGTTTAGCATACATGTGCATGCAACTCGGGTCAAAAAAGTAAGGGCCTGAGCTGGGTATCACGAATTCTATAGGGGCACTGGGTGAACTAATTGTGTTTAACTGGTTAATTCTAATAAATTCACTATGTTCAATAGAGACCTGAGTAGGTGGTATATCAAAGAGGGAGAGTTCCGATTTACAGCACTGTGAAGTACAGTGATGGATGAAACGTGCCATGACGAGTCAGAAATAGTGCCACCTTCCCTCGACGAGTATTAGTCAATCTATGATTCGTGAGAGTAGCGTCCTCAGCTTATATCAGTTAAAAAAGTTATCAGTCATAGGTTTCATACGCCTTGAGCACTTCTTTTTTGGTTTCCTTTTGCGTTTAACGCCACGTGGTGGTAACCCCTTCTTCCTAGCAGATCTCTTCTTCTTTCCACCACGTGTTGGTAACCTCTTCTTCCTAGCAGCTCTCTTCTTTCCGCCACCACGCATTTTTCTCTTCGCATCTTTGATGATTTCATCCCGTGTACGTTTTAAATGTTTTTTAGAGCTTCTTTAGGCTTAGTGCCAGCCAATATGTCCTCTGCCGCGTTAAAACCTGTTTATAACGCCTTCCTCCCTAGGTACCTGGCCCCCTTCTTCAACAGTGGGACAGCGGTGTGTAGTATGGATGAAAAAATGGACCCAAATCCACTACCACGCTGGTATCTCACCCCTCGGTATACTGTGAAAGGCTTTCTGTCCATTATAACTCAGTGCGCCGAAAATGCAGCTTCACTGTTAAGCTCCCGTCACCGAATAGGAAATTTTTGCCCTCAATCGTTCTTATTGAGATATTAGTTATTAGATTAGTTGCGACATTCACATAATAGGGTATGTAATATCTAATACTCAAACTCCTTCCTCTATGGTTGGGGATGTGAGCTATGCGTAGCAGGCGTGCCTGGATATCCCCAACAAACTGGTGTTCCGCTATATTCCGCTATATAGCACATGTCTGGAGGCTGAGGGCTTAAGTCCAATTTCTCCATCTTCAATTGATACACTAAGGTGGACAAGTGATCCGGTGCCTCGTGAAAGGTGTCTCTTTGGAAGGCTGCTCGATAACGCCCCTCGGTTATAATTTTGAACACTCTTCCGTCCTTAAGATCTCTGTTAACCTTTGATTTTAGCATTAGAGTATGTGCAGGGTTTCCTTTGTTTACGATTTCCTATATTATATCATTCGTAAGGCGTGAGTTTTTTAAACACATGTTTAAGTTTCTCACAACATCCTCAGCCGAACCATAACGACCCGGTCCTAGTGTCACCGTCGTACGGAAAAACTGTGCAACCTTAGTCCGAGCGATACGTATAGTTTCATCCCGAGTTAACCCGGCTTTTGCACACTCATCACAGTTTCTAAGAATCGTAAAAACGGTATCTTTATAATCAATATTAAAAAAGAGGGTATCCAGCTGAATTTCATATATCCCCACCTAATACGAATCACGGCCCAACTCAATGGGCCCATGGAGTTCTGTTACAAAGTTGGCTAGTGTGTTGTTAGGGTGTACAGACAGGGACGAGGAGGACGGGAATGTGACGTAGAAATGGTTAGGAGTCATGCTGCATACTAATTAAGCTTCATTACTACATCAGCTTTTATATAGGTATTGAAGCTTTCTGGGTAACCTAGCCACTTCACCAGGTACATTTTTATCTTTCCTGTACCTTTGCTTCCTAAAATTTTCTCAATTTTAAACACATTTTTTCCTAAATTAAACGCCACTTTCTGCAATTCCTCGCGGTAAAAGCCTCCCGAGATCTCTTCTCCATTCAAATCTTCAACGTAATACATCATTATCTCACATTTAGGCCTCATAGCCCTAACTTTAAAAATCTCGCGTGTCCATCCTTGCTCAAAACCCTTCGCGAATTTATTTCACGAACGTGACAGCCTTATATAATCATTGATTTTGAAACGCGCAGTTTATTGGTGGTAGCGGCACTCCATCTCTTCTCGGGAGCTTGCCTCTTTCTAAAATATCGTTAGGCGTTGTACCGATCGTACGATGGTGTGAACGGTTGTAGGATGACGCCAATGAATCGAGAATGTTTATATATCTGTATGTGTTTTATGTGTAAAATATCGGTGCTTGCGTTCCTTTATGGTACGTTGAACTCTTTCAGCTAAAGAAGCCTTATGTATAGAATTGGAAGTGTAATAGCTGATATTAAACTCTGACAGCATGTTCTGAAAAGCTCGTCCTATAAATTCTTTTCCCATATCCATAAAAAAATAGCCAGGAATCCTGTTTTCTTCAACATCAGCGTTTTGGCCACTTTAGCAACTCTTTCAGGCGATTTATTTTTCAGGGAAATTAGCCACAGGTATCTAGAGGATACATCTATTATGAATAGGATGAAACGGTAGCCATCGTTGTACACTGAATATCTTTGCATGTCTGTTAAATCTGCCTGCCAAATAGAGTCAGTCAGGCGGCTGTTGTCTTGGCTGTTTTAAACCTTTTTCTCACCGGTTTATGAAGTGTATAAGCATCCTGGCCCCGCGAAAATCTCTCATCATGTTGCATGCAATGGCGCAAGATGCAATGTTGCATGCAGTTGCATTGCACTCTCATATTTTGGGGGTATACTACTGCTTTAAATAAATTTTCAGATATGAATACACCTCTGTAAATTCGTAAAGCGCTTACACCCAGGTCTCATGCCTCATCTACCCAAACAAAGTTCAACAAATAATGTGATTCCATTCGAAGCAAAGAAGCTTCCCTACTTGTAATCCAAAAATATATATTTAAATGCTAATCTTAAATATTTTTCGCTCATGTATAGTTGACCGCACATGTAATGTTCCTCGCCTCACAGGCGACTCCGCACATGTGGCAAAGCCGCAGCGATAGTCAAGGTACCCCAACTGGGGGAAGGTGAAATGGAGGGGGGACAACCGAGTCCAATTACGTAACACTATTTTTGCTAAAACCTGCCCCCCCGGAACGTTCCTTAACGTGTGGGGTGTGGGAAGTGTTACATAACACCTTAGGGGTGCCTGGTCTAGCGTTACAGAACGTTCTTGGGGGATCTGGGGTTAAAAGTTTTACCGAAAATAGTGTTATGTAATTTTTGAACGGCCCCTAATTATAAGGTAATGTCGAAGTTCAACGCTGTTCACTATCATATTAATCGTTTATCTTTATAAACACAATGTTTACTAGTCTTATACAGTAATATTTTTCCATTATGATTACTGCAAGTCTATATAAACAGATACCAGAATACAATTTTTTATATACTAGTGAATTTGAACCAAAAATAGACATTACCCAATCATCCTCCACACTCCCTCATTCCCTTTCCCCACCCACCAGTCTCGCGTATATTAAGTCATTAGGTACCAACACTAATAAAGCTCTTTGTAGAGTCCGTGTGCAGCTTTAAACCTTTACTAACTTACGAATCTACACGATTATATATATGTATTGACATTAAGCGAGATAAAGATTGAGACAGTGTGAGAGAGAGCGAGGTAGAGGGGCAGAGAGAGTTAGGGGAAAATGGCTTATTGATTGTTACACAAAGAACTTGCTAACATTTTCGATCTGAATAACAGTAACTGATTATCAAAATCACATAAGAATAATCCACCGTTATACTAGCATAAACATATTTACAGTGGTGTAGTGCTAAATAAAGAAGTGGGGGAACGCATTTTGAAAGTGTTTGTTACTCAGATGCGGGGGTGACAATGGCGAGCGCGGCGAGCCCATACAGCTGGGGGTCTGGGGGCACTGTAAGCCCCCGGGAAATCTTTTGAAATTTGACCAATTTCAGGGATATTTTGAGGTCATATGCACTGGATATTAGGATATATTCCAAGGTTGAAGATGCAGTATTTCCAGTGTCATTAGATATACGACATCCAGTACGATCAATAAAAATAGCTAACAACTGGAATGATTAACTAAAAAAAAGTTAACAACTGGTACGCCGTGGTGACTGTTTCACCAGATCTTTATAGGCTAGCATTGCCTCAGTCGAAGCTAAAAGAAATGAAACAGTTAATGATTCTTTCACATATTTCTTCTAGGGGTGTGAATTAAAATTTCATGACGTTAGAGATTTGTAAGTTCGGATTTATTTGAAATAGTGAGGGAACGCCGTTCCGTCTACCAAAAAAAGTAAGGGAACGCCGTTCCCACGCGTTCCCACAGCACTACACCACTGCATATTTATATATATACTTATAAATTCATACAATATTACTAATGTTTGTGAAATGACGTTGATGGGCCAAACCGTGGTGTTGACATGGTTACTTGCTGTCGCCGTCCAGGAGAGACTACATATGGGCGTGTCAGTAAAAACCGTAAGGTGACTGTTGCACGAAGCAGAATATCACCACCGGTTTGTGGATGATGCCTATTATATTAATAGTGTTTTTCAGATTGTATTTGTATTATAACAAAAACACTGAAAAACACTATTATAATAGCTGTTTTGAGTTCTATAAATGAATTGGCACGTGCAGGAAAATAAGAATCTGTGAATGTGGTATGTTCCACATGATGGATAATTGGGGAAATTTCAAGCACAAATGTGATGAAATTCACTGCTCTACATGCCATGAGAAATATAAGGCGGATGGTGTAAAGCATGTATGTTATATGAAAGACGCAAAGCCTGAAAATAACACTTGTATAACTGTGTACTACGATATAGAAACATACACGAAAGCTGAAACCAAAGAGGTTATTCCACATTTACTTGTGAGCCAGACTATCTGTGATGAGTGTATGGAAATCGAGTGTGATGAGTGTCACAAATGTGATAAACGGACAAACGTTTTTAAAACGAATATCCACGATAGTCCTGTAAAACTATTTGTGTCCTATATTGTCAAGTTAGCGGACAAGTTAAAAAAAATGACTGTATATTCTCGCCCATAACGGGGCAAAATTTGACACGCAGTTCCTTTATAAGGAGTTGCTTGAGCACGAGTCCACTGAGATATTTACAGGTGATCCGTTGAAAAGAGGCAACAAATTAATACAGATGCAAATAAGAGGTAATGTACAATTTAAAGACACTTTATTATTTACACCTTGTAAATTAGCAAAGCTACCCAAGGTGATGGGTGTAGCAGCTGAGGTTTCAAAAGGATACTTCCCTTACACATTCCTCACTAGTGAAACTTTAAATTACGTAAGTCTACCTCCACCCAAACATTACTTTAACTATGATTGTATGAGTACAGATGAACCTGAAGATTTGATCGATACTACAACAGTTTTAATGAACGTAATCCTTATAATAAGCTGATGAATGTGAGCGTTATTGCGTGAATGATGTGCGCGTGCTTAGAGTGTTTCCAGGCCTTTAGAAGGATGTACATATGTCGTCTCAAATGCGATCCGCTGCAAGTCGCAACCACCATCGCATCATTATGTTTTACGGTGTTCAAGAATAACTTCATGCCTAAAGGCACCTTGGCCATTATGCACAGAAACAACCCCTGAGTGTGGAATCGTGGGAGATATCCACGGTAGATCTCCTGCCGACTGTCTTGCGTGGACGCGCACCCGCGATCAACTTATAGGTTCGCTGTTCACTCACAAAGTCTTGTGTGAGCATGAATATGATGCCTGGATGGAGACAGACGGGCCGTACCGTGAAGAAATAAACACGATCAAGCGTTCAATGGTAATGGATCCTCTCAAATGCGGTGAGAGCTTGTTCGGTGGGCGTACAAATCCCTTCAATCTATACTTTCCACCTACGGAGGGTGTGAAGCTCCACTACTACGATTTCTGTTCTTTATACCTATACGTGATGAAGAACAATCCGTACCCCGTAGGTGCGCCTGAAAAACTGGTGGGACCTAGCCTACCCTCCATCAACGATTTTTCAAGAAATTTGAATGGTCGCTACTTTGGACTCTCTTTCGTAGACGTGCTCCCCCCTCGCGATTTATGGATGCCGATCTTACCCGTCGTTATAGATCACAAACTCATTTTTCCCCTGTGTGTGAAGTGCGCGGAAGAGAACAATGGTGATTGTGGCTATACACCCCACCGCCGTAAGATCAGAGGTGTATACACAAGCCCTGAGCTGGCCTAGCCGTTCGCCATGGGTATATAATAATGAAGATACATGAGGTGTGGAGGTTTCAGAAGCTACCCAACCTTTTCACACCATATATACACGCGTTTTTGAAAGATAAGGTTGAGGCGTCAGGATATCCACGAGGGTTTGAAACCGAAGATGAAAAAACGTCTTATATTCAGCGTTACTGTGACCACGAGGGTATACAACTTGATCGTGCCCAAATTGTAAAGAATCCTGGCAAGCACTTTAGTGCAAAATTGTGCCTAAACAGTCTTTGGGGAAAATTTGCACAGAATACTGGTAAAGAGAACGTCCATTTGGAGGAGTTATAGTGAAGTCTGTGATTACGCCAACGCATCCGATAAAGAGGTCATGGAGATTGTGAATGTAGGTAATATTTACATAATAAAGTACAACAATACTGAATTGGCCACAAATACCTCACGGGTTACAAACATTCCTGTAGCCAGCTTCACAACAGCCTAAGCGCGCATCAAATTTTGGGGTCTATTGCATTCTCTTGGGCGGCGGGTTTTGTATGCCGATACAGATAGCGTGATATTCACAGCGAGGAGGGGGTGAATACATGCCTGCTATTTGTGAGTTCCTCGGTGAACTAACTGACGAGATCAAGGATTAATATGGGAACAACGCATACGCCGACTCGTTTGTGTCAACAGGGCCAAAAACCTATTGGGTACGGGTAAGGGTAGGGGGATGCAACGAAGTATATCGTGAAGGCTAAGGGTATCACACTTAAATAAGCGAATCGGCGGGTCGTCAACTTTGATTCGCTGAAGCAGTTAGTGTGCTTGGAAGATGATGATGAGGGCGGCCGTCCGCCCCAACTGACTGTAGGCACCCACAATTTTCGGCCGCAGAAGCTGGGGGGCGTGAAAGAACTTAGGGGCACAAAGGTGTGCCGTAACACCTATAGGAAACGCTACCAGGTGCCTGGTACCTATGACACCGTGCCCTTTGGATACCATAATCTTTGATATGTTTATTGCAAACTTAATTATTACACGTATTTATTTGTAAATATGTACATCCTGATTATTTCGTTTATAAAATAAATCGTTTCAACTTGCGTTTTACTTTGCGTGTGCGCGTGTGTACAGTAAAAGGTTAAGCCCCGCCCACTGTAAGACCGGCAACGTGAATCATGCCGCAACCTGAGCAGGCATCTACCCTTCCGTACTCAGTTGACCTCTGTATACTCTTGAGCTCAGCCGTGTATTCTCTCGCATAGAAGAAAATAGTAATGGCCACCTTTAATATCGCGTGTTCAACATTTATGAAGTGGTATTCTGCTAAGTGCGTAGATGTAGTGGATACTGAAAAACTGCCTATTACCGCCTGCTTTGTCTCTTTTAAGGCTGCATTGAATCGCGCGAAGGGTCAGGCTATTCAAATACTCTACGGATATTCTGGCGAGGGGGTTGTAGGATTTCGCAGTACAGACGATGTACTGAAGTATGTTTCGAACTAAGCTTTATAAAGGCTCACATATACCGCGTGGTAGAAGAAGCAACACGCTCAGAAGATAAACAACAGTTATGGGTAGTGAGTCTTGTGGATGAGTGGTGTGATAAGCAGTATTATATCATGTAACGCCATGCCGATTACTCGTACCCTACGGCTGAAAATGTAAATCTTGTCATCATGGACAATCTTAAGTATTTTTACCATTACATTAGTATATATCATGATGAGGTTTGTAGTAAGGTTGTGGCTAATGGGATGTGTGAGTTTTTAACAGATTTTAGAGATGAGTATCGCCTGTTAAACAAAAAGGATAAATATGAACATATGTATAGTGGACCTAGTTTTTAGCCGTTTAAGGTGATAACGATTTAATTGTATGCAATGATTAATTGATGCAATGACTGATTGCTTATTAATGAAAGGCTGGGTTACTAACACTGGTCTGCGTCATTTTTGAGGTCAAGGTTTTTTTAGTTGTTCTTTTATAAGTTTTGCATGCTGAATTCAAAAATGTAACTCATTTTGCTCAATCAGGTCAGGTTTTTATGCTATCTCAATTTTAAAAATATTAGATAATCGTTATGAAATGAGCAAGTTTATATTTTTAAAACAGACTTACATTTTAGCCAAGTGTTAGCCAAGCTCTATATAATAAACAGACACAACTTATTTCTAATTACGATTGTCATTACTGTTTTTCAGCATGAATAGAATGTGCAAGAATGACCCAAACAGGTTCTGCTACATCTGTGGTAAAGTCACTATGTCAGACCGGCAGTCAAACATCACACATTTTGTGAGGAAAAGCTATCACGCCTACTTTCGGAGTTAAACTTGGTGACCAGGACAAAGCCTTTGCCCCTCACATATGCTGCAAAACGTGCGTTGAAAGTCTGCGGCGCTGGAGCCACAAGAAGGTAGAGTGTCTACCTTTTGGTGTCCCAATGGTGTGGAGGGAAGGAAGAGATCATACTACTGACTGTTATTTCTGTATGACAAACCTACAAGGTAAGTTAGTATGAATTTAGTATGAATTTCATTTTATACTTACAAAAATATGCCTGACAATATATGAGATATGTCCTTATCTTATCTTTATCTGTTTCCTTTTAGGCATAAATCGAAAAAACAAGCAACACGTAAAGTATCCAGACGTGCCATCTGCCATAAAGCCAGTGCCTCATGGACCAGGAATTCCAATTCCAACACCGCCCGACAACTTTCATTCGTCTTTCGACTCAGATGAAGAAATGGATGACGGTGACATATCTGGTACATACCAACCTACTGCCGAGACAAGTCAACCCAAACTCTTGAGCCAAGCTGAGTTGAACGATTTGACAAGAGATTTGTGCTTGTCCAAAGAATCTGCTCAGTTGCTAGGGTCACGTCTTCGCGAAAATCGTTTGTTAGCTCCAGAAACAACATTCTTCTGGTATCGCAGCCGCGAAGAAGAGTTTCGAGAATATTTCACGTTGGACGAAGAAGCTTCGCTGGTTTACTGTAACAACGCCAACGGCCTCATTGCAGCTATGGGTTTAGCGTATGACCCTACAGAATGGCGGCTCTTCATCGACTCCTCAAGCAGAAGCTTGAAAGCAGTACTACTCTACAATGGTAACAAAGTCGCGTCTGTTCCGGTGGGTCACTCGGTGCAGATGACTGAAAGTTATAGTAACATGGGGCTTTTGCTAACTGCTTTGAAGTACAAACATCACAATTGGATGATATGCGGAGACCTATAGGTATGTTCGTGTCTACAAAAAAAAATACAAATATATATATATATATATATATATATATATATATATATTTAGGCCCTGATATATATATATAAATATATATATATATATATATATTTATTTATTTATAGGTTATAGCCATAGTGCTGGATCTACAAGGCGGCTACACCAAATACCCTTGTTTTCTCTGTCTGTGGGACAGCCGAGCAGACAAGCAACACTACGTACAACGCGACTGGCCAGCAAGACGTGGCCTGGAACCAGGTTCGCACAACGTTCTGTCACACGCTCTCGTGAATCCGCAGATGATTCTACTTCCGCCGCTGCACATCAAGCTCGGACTTATGAAGAATTTCGTCAGAGCACTCAACAAAGAAAGCCGAGCTTTCGCTTTCCTGAATCAGAAATTTCCACGCGTCAGTGAGGGCAAACTGAAAGCAGGTATTTTTGACGGCCCTCAGATCAGGGAGCTAATGAAAGATGCTCAATTCGACGAAAGTCTGGAGGACAATGAGATCAATGCCTGGCTCGCATTCAAGTCCATTGTCACGAATTTTCTGGGCAACCACCGAAGTCCAGAGTACGAACGTGTTGTCGAGCTCCTCCTGCAGAGCTTCCAGGCTCTTGGTGCACGTATGTCCATAAAGATGCATTTTCTCAGCTCGCATTTAGACTACTTTCCGGACAACTGCGGTGATGTCAGCGAGGAGCAAGGAGAGCGCTTCCACCAGGATATTCGAGTGATGGAAGAGAGGTACCAGGGCCGCTGGGATGTGAACATGCTCGCGGACTACTGCTGGTGCCTCAAGAGAGACGTTCCAGCTGTGGAACACAGACGAAAGTCTTTGAGAAAGCCCTTTCGTCCACATTAACTGTACTCGTGTACCATTTTTTATATACTTTGTACATCTTCTCTCAATTTAAGTCCGTTTTAAAAAAATAAACTTGCTAATTTCATAACGATTATTTTCGAATTATCTATCTTTTTAAAATTGAGATAGCATAAAAACCTGACCTGATTGAGCAAAATGAGTTACATTTTTGAATTCAGCATGCAAAAATTATAAAAGAACAACTAAAAAGCCTTGACCTCAGGAAAATTTTTTTCAAACGCAGACCAGTGCAATTTATGATGTCATACAGTATCACCGATTGGAATATGTGGTTATTTGATTAGGCCCACCATACTATTGGAAGTGACCGAAATGGCAGCGAGGGTCACCAGCTTGGATTACACCCAAGCAAATTAATGTTAAGGTTATAAAAGACACCTTATAGTTTTGTATTTTATTATGAAAATAAAGCCGTTATTTATTCACTGCGATATAACAAAGAATTGACAGTAATTAATTGATAGTTTTACGTTATGCTTATGACATAGACTTAGCTAATAAGATGAACTATTAATAGCTTAATTGACATGTAATAAGTAATGTACTCATTGGTGGTATGTAAATGGCATGCAACATGGAACATTGAATGGGCCTAGTAAATGATATAAAGAATGCACGTGCGTTTGGTACATTAAATAGAATACGTGACACTGAAATGGCAGCGAGGGTCACCAGCTTGGATTACACCCAAGCAAATTAATGTTAAGGTTATAAAAGACACCTTATAGTTTTGTATTTTATTATGAAAATAAAGCCGTTATTTATTCACTGCGATATAACAAAGAATTGACAGTAATTAATTGATAGTTTTACGTTATGCTTATGACATAGACTTAGCTAATAAGATGAACTATTAATAGCTTAATTGACATGTAATAAGTAATGTACTCATTGGTGGTATGTAAATGGCATGCAACATGGAACATTGAATGGGCCTAGTAAATGATATAAAGAATGCACGTGCGTTTGGTACATTAAATAGAATACGTGACACTGATTAAGTAGGCTAAATGATTGCATGGATGCACATAGAATAATTGATGCGGCCTAATAATAATGGATTGAAATGCTTGACAATGATTACACAAATATCATTTATATATAAGACCATTATGTGATGTTAAGTGATTACGCCAAGAGAATATTTAGTTATCAACTAAATATGAATTGAACCGTGGCCGGACAGTTTGCCTACGGACAGTTTGCCTACGGACAGTTTGCCTACGGACAGTTTGCCTACTGGACATTATGCCTATGGACACCATGCCTATGGACACCAGGCCTACCGGACATGATGCCTAACGGACATGATGCCTAACGGACATGATGCCTAAAGGACATTTCGCATCTACACTCTTTCATGACGAGAATATTTTCTTAATTTTTTTTATTATATAGTGAACAACTGTGGTATATTTATCCTTACCTTATTTAACTTATTTAACTTATTTAACTTCAGATTCATGCAAAAGAATTAATTCAAAATTGGCTCTGAATTGCACTTATACTCGTCGATAGTTTACCAATAGTTTACATTGGAAGTTCCAACGACCACAGTGGTCAGTCTAGCAGGTTAGGTTAGGTTAGGTTAGGTTAGGTGGGACTTTGCCACCAACCAAGAAAAAGTACGAGTATGTCAATCAGCGCCTGAAGAACCTCGTGGAGAAGTATGACACCACCCCGGTTCTTGAATATCTTCGTGGCATTGCTCACAATTTATAGAATTTCTGACTATGTTCGTTCATTCTAGATTGATTTTTTGGTTTCATTGCATTTAAATGTTTTCTTGCCTCACTATGTCTTTTCCTTCTACACTGATTTTTTTAAAATCTTATTATATCTCCGGCAAAGGAGATGTTATTTTATATATGCTTTTTAAAAAAATCCATTTTAGACATGAATTTTATTCTTTTTTATTTATGTTAAAATTCTAATAAATGTAATTAAAATAAAATTAAATATATGAAAATGAAATAAAATGAAATAGAATGAAATAGAATGGAATAAAATCGATGCCTCAATAAGCTGCGTCTGTTAGGCGTGTCGTCCTTTAGGCATCATGTCCGTTAGACATAATGTCCGGTAGGCATGGTGTCCATAGGCATAATGTCCAGTAGGCAAACTGTCCGTAGGCAAACTGTCCGTAGGCAAATTGTCCGTAGGCAAACTGTCCTAGCGCCGAATTGAACATAATAACAGATGATACGCGGGATTACGGTATTGAAATGACACTTGAATTGGAGAACAGGCCTAGTGCGTTCTTTCACGAGAGTCAGTTGGAACGCTTACTTACACACTTTGGGAGTATAGTCTACCGTTCGGCGGTATTTAATGTAGGCTTCACAAGAGTACTTAGAATAGGAGGTACTTATCTTAGGACGATGTAAACTCTTGAAGGCGGGTTGAAGAAGGATCTATTACCGTAGACTCGAGTTGTCGTTGTCCGTTAAGCCCTCTCGAGATGATGGATGTAGGCTTCGTACGGCGGCCTGAGGTGATGTTACTTCTCGAGGTGCAGGATGGCTTTCAATGATCTTGCAGGCGCAGGCCCGTGGTGCTGAATATATCTCGAGGAATGTAGAGAAACTTGAAGGCCGACCCCGCAAACCGCAGGCCCGAAGCGATTCCGGTTGGGCCTCGAAGGATTGCTTCTGCAGGCGGTCTGTAGAAGGTCTTACTTGATGATAAAACGTAGCTAATTTCCACAAGTATTCCAGTCTCTCCGTGACCACAGCGGCGATGTCTTTGAATGGAGGTTCCTTCTTTTATGATTTCAACTCAGTTCTCACATGATGGTAGTATTGCATCACATCTTCACATGTGGGAAAACATCGCAAATTCAAATCTTTCCCAGCACCAAATATTGGACACGTAACCGATCTTCTAGTTGTAGCGGTAGCCATCCTGTAAAGATTAAAGAATAATGTATTGTTCTGTTACGCAATAAAATCGAAAAAAACAGTTATGAGAAAAACAAACAAGGATATGAGCAGAGAGATTGAGCACACTGAGGACTCTGAGTGAGGAGCCACACACACACACAAACACACTGAGGACTCGAGGAGCCAGCTGCAAAATACACACCTGCCTTCGACGCTGTCAAAAGGCAACTGAGGGAACTGCGCAGTGCGTACTGGCGCGTCAGTGGCAGCTGCTGCTGGCAGCACTCACCAGAGATGACCTTTAAACCCTAGCCTAGAGTCATAAAATTTTGCGTGTGTGTTATTTCATGCCTAAGCAACGATATAAATGCTATGGGAAATATATAAATGCATTATTTAAGACAAAGAGCCGATCTGAAAATATGTATATAAATTACCTATTTTTTCAACATTTGACGTTGTTGCCGGGGGCAAAAGATATTAACGTAGGACAACGCGCTTGGAAAAACGATCACATGAGGTCTTTTTCATCGACTTTATAGTTATTAGGAATAATTTTGATGCATATTGAAATATTTTAAAAATCGAGACACTTAGGGATGGAATTTATGATTTTTAATAATTCTTCGAATTGACGTTCTCGAGATGCGTGTTTCATTTGATAATCTTCTTGTTGACTTTACTGGACTATTCGTTAAAGTTTCACATACCATTGCAGAGGTATTTTCATCAGTTGCAGTTTTTGGACGACCAGAACGCCGTCGATCATGTACACTTCCTGTTTCTTTGAAACGTTTAAACAACTTGCCAACAGTCGCATGTGTTACTGGATGCTTATCAGGATGATTTCTATTGAATTCGGTAGCAACTTCTCTGTGTAGCGCCCTGTCTTGCGTACATGAGCACAAGTTCTACCCGGTCTTCTGTTGTTAGATTCGAAGCCATTTCTGGGCTGAAATAAAAAAGTATTTGAGTATTTATACTGGAGTACGAACTACTGTACAGTATCACGGATACGCATTTACGAGTTAAAGTTGATATTCATTTTAAGTATTTACCATTTGTTGTAATTTATGTATTAAAATAAATATTTTCCTATGGATCCAGGCTTTCGGCCCACCCTGTATATATATATATATATATACAGTATATTTAATGTAAAGAACGACGCTTGTGTAAAAGAGTGCTCCGCACAAGATGAAGAGGGAGAAGGAGCAATTGAAAAATGAGGTACCTCTCAGGAATCGAACCCGGGATCATCTAATTGCCGGTCGGATATGTTAACCACTACACCAAGGACCCCGATTAGTCAGTACTCGTAATTCTCCTACATACGAGTGGAATCAAATGCCCTGAAGGGGCACCTTCGCATGCCGTACATATATACATTTTAACTGCAAACAACACAGTATAATTAATAATTCATTTGCTCTTTCTCCCTCCTCATCTTTTACGAAACACTCTTCTACACAAGCGTCGTTCTTTACATTAATTATACTGTGTGTTGTTTGCAGTTAAAATGTATATATGTTCGGCATGCGAAGGTGCCTCCTCAGTAGGGTGTGTCAATTTTAGTAAAGTCAACAATTCAAAAAACTACTAGTGACCAAATGATGCATTTTTATGTGCTAAATCGAAATATGGCTTTAAAATCCAGATTTGACCAATCCTAACTACTTATATTTGAAGTTGAAGTTTATGAAAAATCAGCAATTTTTGCAAGTATTTTTTTTATTGTATATAACTACAGTTTACTTACATTACATACAATTAAAGACATTTTAATTGTATTTCAATATTAAAACTTAGAAATATAGATAGGTTTCTTGAACTTTGCCAAGGATGCCATGTCTGCCTTGATCTTGTTCCTGGACATGAGCTCCCTACTGGCCACCTGGCCACTGATGTACGCCTCCCTCCTCTCTTGTGAGTAAACATGTTGTGCTGCTTCAGTTGTCATCCTTACTCCTTACACACCTCTCTACTGACGGTGTGTGTGTGAGGGTCATGCAGGAACTTCCATTGGTCTATCCAGAAACTCCTTGATTGCAGCAGTCGTGAGTAGGGTTCCCAACCGTCCTTTTTTGAAAAGGACAGTCCTTTTTTGTAGATTTTTGTCCTTGTCCTTTCTTGAGTTCGGAAAGGACGCCATTTGTCCTTTTCTGATAACAATCTTGTTCCAAACAAGAGTTTTGTAACAAAACTTTTGTTTAAAAGGAAATAATTATAAAGTCTTAAGTCGAGTAACATTTTATAAGTTTTATCTATTTCTGGAACATCTGCATATTGCGAAAGAATTTTTAGTGTGATGAACGCTAAATGGCGTGATGATAGAAACCGATGTTCGGTTGAACTAGTAAAAAGTGAGCTTTTTGTTTATTTCAATTTAAAGGATAATTGTTTGGGTTTTGCGGAAAAAATAAAAAATGATACTCTTTTACTGAAGTCTGCAAAAATTCAAGAAAAGTATAAATTTAAAAATAAATAAATATCAAGTTGCCATAAATTTTGTCAATGCATGACTCAATGGGTCAATATCTGTATATCAATAAAAATATTTCCTTTAAAACAATATGCAATAAAAAAGCATGCAGTATAAATTGTAATAAATTATAAATAAAATTTTACTTCTTTCCCTGACCCTGTAGACAGTATATTGAAATTGATGTTCTTGTCCTTTATTCAAACTTCATGGAGTTTGCAACCCTAGTCGTGAGGGAGCAAGTCAGAGGAGGGTCAGTCACGCCAGAGTTCCAGTCAATAAGCTCCGAGAGTTTGGTGGCATCTTGGTTGATGTTAGGAGTCTTCCTGGGTCTGACACTGCAGTCTCCTACCTGTGTGTCCTCATCTCCTTCACCTTTGAATTCCAGTAATTTAGGGTGTGTCAGTTTTAGTAAAGTCAACAATTCAAAAACTACTAATGCTCAAATGATGTCATATAATGCTCAAATGATGTCATATAATGCTCAAATGATGTCATATTATCTAGCAAAATTAGAAATATCTTCACTGTTGTTTAAAAAAGCCATTTACCTACTTATATTTGACCAGGACGAAGGAGGACGAAGACTTCATACCAGACTCAGTCTGGTACGAAATCTTCGTCCTCCTCTCCCTCCCTGTCTCCTCTCCACTCATGCATTCACAGTCAAAACTCCAGCATTTGTGACTATGTGAAACTTAGAAACCATACTGCACACCAAAAATAACCAAAGTTGACCACACATATCAATGGCACATTGATATACGATGCTACAGTCATATTTAGGTTATATTTCAAACCTTTATGGTCAAATATATGTAGGTAAATGGCTTTTTTAAACACTAAACATATTTCTAAGTTTGCTAGATAATATGACATCATTTGAACATTAGTAGTTTTTGAATTGTTGACTTTACAAAAATTTACCCACCCTAAATTACTGGAAATCAGAGGTGAAGGAGATGAGGACACACAGCTAGGAGACTGCAGCGTCAGACCCAGGAAGACTCCTGACATCAACCCAGATGGCACCAAACTCTCGGAGCCAGATTGATCATATAGCCATTAGGAAGAAGTGGAGAGGATCGCTGATGGATGTGCGAAATTGAAGAGGAGCAGATGTAGCAAGCGATCATCATCTGGTGAGAGCTGAGGTGAAATTGAGACCGGCAAAAGCCAAGGAAAGAGTCGAGAGAGGAAGGAGACAGTTTGACGTAAATAGGCTCGCAAGAAGGGCGGTCAAAGAGGGATACAAATTGGCTGTGAGAAATACATTTGCTACTCACCAGGATGAAGATGAGGAAGTCTTGATACATGGAGAAAATGAAGAGGATATAGTGAAAAGAGTGGAAAGAAAGTGGATGAGATTTAGAGACACCTTACGGAAATCTGCAGAGGAGACAATCGGTTTCAGAAAGAAGGAGGAGAGTGGATGACTGAGGACATATGGAATGCGGTAGAAGAAAGAAGGAAAGCAAATGAAAGAATGAACAGATGTGAAGACGTGATAAACAGGATGGAGTTGTGGGAGAATTAGCAACAACTGAATCGAGAGGTCAAAAGAAGGGCCAGAAACGATAAGAGACAATTTGTGAACGAGATGGCGCAACAGGCAGAGACAGCAGCGCGGAGAGGAGATATGAGGGAATTATATAAGATAACGAAAACACTGACAGGGAGAAATTATAGAGAGACAAGATTAGTAAAATCAAAGGATGGAACTATCTTGACTACGGAGATGCAACAATTTGAAAGGTGGAAAGAGCATTTTAGAGAAGTTTTGAATAGAAATAGACCTGAGGAGTTAATTCAAGAAGAGGTGAGAGGGAACCAGGAGTTGAACATAGATGTTAGACCACCAAGTAATTCTGAAATCTGGAGGGCTATCAAGAAGTTGAAAGGAGCAAAGGCACCAGGGATGGATGGTGTAGAGGCAGAACTGTTGAAGGTGGACCCAGGGATGATGACAGACGAATTACATGGACTCTTCGGTATACTATGGGAAACCGAGAAGTTTAAGCTTCCTTCGTACAGTAGAGGGATCAACTGATACACCTGTTGTTTTTTCGAGATCTGCTGTAAGTGAAGTGCTGGATTTGCGTCTGTCTCGATGAGAAGTAATCTTTAGATATTGTGTAGGGTGTCCATAAATGATTACCCTGATTAAAGCATGCTATAACTTTTAAATAAACACTCGTATTCAAACACAGTTTTAATCATAAGTAGATAAACATACAAAGTTTTGATACATAGTTAATGAACTTAATAAGCTTCCACATGTGCACCCCTAGTGGCACGTAAAATGTCTAAACGGTATTCACACTCACGCCACACATTTTCCAACATTTGTGGGTTAACTGTTGCAATTGCATCCGTAATGCGTTCTCGCAATGTCCTGATATCTGGAACAACTGTTGCAAAAACCAAATCTTTAACATGACCCCAGAGAAAGAAATCCAGCGGGGTAATGTCTGGTGATCTTGGGGGCCATGGGATTGGCCCGTCCCTGCCAATCCATCGATTTGGAAATGTTGCGTCGAGAGTTTCACGAACAACATACGCCCATTGAGGGGGTGCCCCATCTTGTTGGAAGATGACAGTTGGCTGCCTGTCCTGCAGCTGGGGGATGGCGTAATTGGTGTGAAAGCCGTTTGAATGTTTTCCACCGTCCCATCGGAAACTGATGGTCTACCACTGCTCTTTCCCTTTTCCACGTTTCCAGTTTCCAAGAAGTTTTTCATCCACGACTTAATTAACTTCACATCAGGTGGATTCTTTCCATACTTTGTTCTGAACCTTCGCTGAACACTGACAGGAGATTTTGTTTCTGCAAGCCACACAACACATTGTGCCTTCTCTGTCACAGACGCCATCTTAACTGAACAGCTACTACAGCGCTCCTAGCGGCGAATGCGGTAGACGAAACACACCAGCACAGAAACTCTATGCGTGTACGAGATCACCTTTAAAAAGAAACGGATGTAAGATTCGTCATTAAAACATGAGAGCATACTGTTTTCAGGGTAAACATTTATGGACACCATGTAGATCAGGTGGAGAAAACTTAGAGGTCCTCCCTGATCTAGGACGAACAGCTGGGGTCCATTTGATCTGTGACGAGCTAAGATTTTTCTGACACCAGTTTTGGAAACACCTGTGGATTCACTTATTTTTCTTTGACTCAGTCCCTTACCATGCAAATGTATTATTTTATATCTAATCTCATCAGAAATTGTACTTTTCGTCACTTCTTAAGCCTGTGAAAGAAAAAAAAGCATGAATTAGGATTATAATGAGAAACGTTTTGGATAAATTTGTTTTTCAGAATTTAAGTGAATATATCAATACTTTTAATTGCAAATACTGATTTAACAATAGCTTAGGAGCATTTACTGCAGATCCATCATTAATAGTTCGCTAGATCTTTAAACACATGCGTTATAAGTAATACAGTATAATGAATCAACCCACAAATCCAATTTATGCAGACTAGAGGGTCATCCAGCTTACACAACTTTATACACTTAAGTAATAACTTAGTTATACGTTAATATGAGCCTGAGGTTCTAGTTAATATGTATTTTAGTATCAAAACCAATTTTCATACGACAGATTATCTAATAGTTATCAGATCGACAGTGGTCTCTGATTTTTGCACAGTACTGTATATATATATATTTTTTTTTTTCCTTCATCATGTGATACCTATGACTGAGGTGTATAATAATATTTCTTAGGTTTCATAACCAACTGATTTATATATGTATGTGCTAAAACTTCATTCTTTATGTACACAAAGAAAACTCTATATCGGATTTTGCGGGGGAGGGTAACATTTTTATTAATTCAAATTACTTTTATCACTTCTCTAAACTGATGAGTGTTCACAATTCCTTATGATTCTTATAATAAATGCGTCTCGTATATCCGTATACAGTTACTAAAATATGTGATTTTACCAAGTGTAGGTCCGAACAAAATGAGAATGGTTTGGAACTGGGTGCGTTAAGAATTTTCTTTATTTGAACATGTATATTGTATAAGATTAGACATTCATTTAGATACATAAAAGAATACGATCTTCTGAATGGACTTATTCGTGCTTTTTCTATCACTGATTTATCGAGTTAATGCCTTTAATATGGATATATTTAAATAACCGGACACATGCTTACGCACGAATGTTTTCTAAGTTATAGGATATTTGCAAGGGCTTTTTTATGCTGGAAGGAGGGGCCAAGGGCGAATGCCTTCAAAATGCTCTGCCCATACAGGAAGAAGGGCCAAAAGTCAAGGTTCAAAGGTTTGAGGTGCCTAGACACTTTGCATTTGAAAGATTGGAGGTCATAGATAGGGGAAAGACGGATTGAGGATTATTTCAGAGCTGGCAATTAGAGTAGATGAAAGATTGAAAATACTGATTAACCCTTGCATTAGAGAGATGGACAGAAAAGGAATGTGTCGGAAGTCTGGTACTGCAGGGTTATGCCAAAAAAATTTACATATAAAAAAAATATTAAATTTTATTCTTAAGAGGAGTATTCTGTTCTCTCTCTCTCTCTCTTTCTCTCTCTCTCTCTCTTACGGATAACTTAATTATTTTTCACCTTTCACCATGCATTAAAGAAGAATTATTTAAAACAAGTTTTATATTAATATATACAAATATTATAACTCATAAAAAAATATTAATATAATTTTAATCCAGATTTTAGTTTTAGGGGCAACTTATTTATTTTTCACTTTTTACCATGCATTAAAGATTCTACCATACCCCCAATTATTTTTAATATCTGTCATATGGAATATAGGAGGCCAATAAACTTTTTCACTTTCATATAAAAGTGATTCTTCTGTATATGTGCACCATATATATATATATATATATATATAGAGAGAGAGAGAGAGAGAGAGAGAGAGTGGGCCACAGAAAACTATTACCCTGATTTTGAACAATATAATTTTACCCTTATCAAATGTTATTTGTCCAATCAATATGTGTCCTATATAGAATTTCATGGTCTACTCGTGGTGAAGTTGGATTTTTGCTAACTGTAACCATTATTTTGTAATTCGCTGTTATACAGACACGGGTAGAAAAACTTTCTCTTTCTATACAGTTACCTAATTGAGTTCAAGATTATGCGGAATGTGCCCTCCTCCATTATCAATGCACGCTTGCAACCTTGCTCGCCATTGATCTACCGCATCAAGGATTTTTTCTTGGTAATAAGCAGCAGTGATTTTGGCATTTTGATCAACAAAAGCAATCTCTGACTTCCCTAACTTTGAAATAAAGATGGAAACCATGACTTTTTAGAAAAATGCGGACGTTCCCTGCAAAGTCGATCTAGACTGATAGATTTTTGTCCTGTCTTCCATAAACTCGGTCATTTTGTGTTTATTGTTAAAGCAACCGTAAAAGTCTTCTCGTCGCTGAACCATATTTCCGACACTTCTCTGTCTGGGAATCGATCTAACAGAGCATGACATTTTTCAACTCTTGCTTGCTTATTTGATGCAGAGAGCTTATGAACTTCGACTCTTTTAAAACATTTAAGACCCAGACCATCTTTTACTATACGACGAACACTAGAGCGAGAAATACCAGTAGTTTTCGAAATTTCTCTAACGGACTTGTGGGTGTTGGGCAGTTCTTCTTGACTGCATATCATGGATGAAACGGTGTCAATATTTTCCTCAGTACGTGATGGTGTTGGCCTTCCACTGCCTTCTTTTCGTTTGGTCGACCCTGTGATATCAATTTTCTTTATGAGATATCGAAGTCCAGGTATCGTCCATCGTTTATTTGGAAACTCTTTCTTAATTCGTTTTGCAACCCAGTGTTTCTCCTTACGTAGGTTCAATATCAATGCTTCATCTTCTAAAGAGTATTTCATTATGTTATAACTTGTTCAGCAACTATAGCAGAATGATGGGCTGAAATGGAAAAGGAAATAAATTAATTATTTTGTGTAAAAATTAGGAAAATTAATTATTTATGGAGAAATTGACTGTCATATGAAAGTATCAGTTGCTGACTTTGACCGCCTTTCAAATGAGCACCATATTCTGATACCTCTCTCTAGTTGTGAGCCTGTACCTCTACTCCTGGGGCGTTTAATCTAGATTCAAAACTAGCGTTTCAAAGAGTAAAAGTATGGGTACAACATACGGCCTCAGCAGTAATATACAGTAGCATTATACAGGGTGAGCAAAATATTTTTTTAAAAGTTGGGTAATAGTTTTTGGCCCACCCGGTATATATATATATATATATATATATGTTCTACTAAGGTGAATACTTATGATGTACATTTACTTTAAATACATTATTATGTTAAACTGAACAACCTAGCTCATGCCAACATCTCCGATATAGCCGAATACCACAGTTTTAGGGTATGCAGAATGAATAATTCGGGAGGAAACAAATCTTTGGGTACCTGTGACACCAACTAACATCTTTTTACGCATCAATTAACATAAAATTGCTCTCTCTCTCTCTCTCTCTCTCTCTCTCTCTCTCTCTCTCACACGGCTTGGTAAAAACTTAAGGACCGCCAACAAAATTCGTTCAGAGTCCGCCCACTAAAACTCGTTCAGCCAATGAATGATCTACATTCTGAAAGTGCGGGGCTGGGGAAGTCTTTTCTTCAGCATGCCCCATTCTAGGAGGGTCTTCTCCCTGTTCTATAAAATGAATAGCAGCGACATATGTGAAGCATTTTAGTGTTGCAGAAGCATTTCAGCTATTGCGTACGAACTTATAACCAAGAATGCAGTCTCACGATCGCCCCAAAATCAAGTTGTAAGTAATTCTATTCGTATATTCTCTGTTTTAAATAAAAAGAAGTAGTCTTCATCACTAGTGCTCTGAGTGAAATATATAGAAGTTAATTTGTGTTGTTGTTGTTGTTGATTAGCCGATCAGCAAACCCTGATCGAGCAAGCGGGCGGCACGCAGGTAACCGGTCGCCCTCTCCGGATTGGACCAGAGGTTCAGCGCACTAGTGATGTTGTGTTCTATGTTGTGCTAGAGCGGTACAGTCTGTCATAATGTGCTCAATTGTTTGTGGTGTGTCCTTGCACAGATCGCAGGTGTCGTCTGTGGAGTTGTGTAGTCTGTGTTTATATGTCTGTAAGTTGGGATGATGTCCACATCGGAATCGTGCTGGGTTAACTCGATCCGATCTGCTCAGGCTGGTCTCTGACCTCTGAATGGGTAGCGGATTCGCACCTAGGACCGCATTCGGACCGAGTCGTGTCAGTGCTTTGTGGGTTAGGTGTGTGTGTGTGTGTGTGTGTGTGTATGTGTTTTCTGTATTGTGTGATGTCTGTGGGACGTGGTATGGAATGGAGTATTTGGTTATAATGTCTCTCTGGTGTTACCTTCATGGTGCGAAGTGTAGGTGCATGATTGTACATGTAGTTGCAATGGTGTTGTGGGTTAGTTGTCGCAGCTGCCATGAATTGTGTTCCCCTCATGTCTAAATGTTCCCTAACTTTCAGCATTTTTGTTTCTGTGTGTAGGTGTTCTATTGGTGTTGTTTGAGTACATCCTGGAATGATACGAAGTGCGTTGTTTTGTATTGTCTGTAAGGTGTTTATGTGTGTGTTTGAGATAATGGGTGCCCAGCATGGGCTTCCATAGTCCATAACTGAGCGAATATATTGTTTGTATATGAGTGAAGTTGTTTCGTGCTGGTGTCCAAAGTTTGTGCCTGTTAGTACTCTAAGCGTGTTAAGTCTTGACGTACATTTGTTTTTAATGTCCTGAATGCGGTTTGCAAAAGATAATGATGTGTTGTATGTGACCCCAAGTATTTTGGTGCTGCTTAGTGTAAGCTGTGGAGTTATCTGGTGTTCTTTTGTGTTGTTTGTTAGCAAGGTGATGGTTTTGTGGGCGCTACTTTGAGTCTATTGTGTGTGAGCCAGTCTTGTATACTGTTTATGTATGTTTGTAGGTTATTTGTAGCGGTGTCGATGTTGTTGTGGGTGGATGTTAGAGAGATTTCATCTGCATATGATGATAAGGTAAGCTTGTTATTTATGGGTGTTGGAATGTCATGCATGTATAAGTTGAACGGTGTTGGTGAAAGAAAAGAGCGTTGAATGACTTGCCATTAAATGTGACATGTGAGTATGTTCCTGAAAGATAGTTGCTCAGCAACCTTTTGGTGTTACTGTGCATGTTTGTGTTGAGTATTTTGTTTATGAGAGGGAAGGGTGGGATAGCATCAAATGCTTTACTAATGTCTATTGTTGCTAACAGTGTACGTTGAGTTGGTCGTCTCGAGTTGATGCCATCCATGATGTGGTGCGTGAGGTTAGTGAGTAATGTCGTGGTTGAGTGGTGAGGCCTGAATCCATGTTGAGTAGGCGATAGTGGTATGTGTGGGTTGGTGATTTGTAAGATTAGTCTTTCTGTTACTTTGGAAGGTGTGCATAGTAAAGAAATGGGTCTGTAGGAAGCTGGTTCTGTTGGATTTTTGTTTGGTTTGAGTAGTGTAATAATTTTACCTTGTTTCCATATGTCAGGAATAATACAGTGTTGGTATGAATATGTGCTGTTGTTTGTGAGAGCTAGTATTCCCTGTGACCAAAGTGTTTAAGGTGTATGTTAGATATGTTGTCTGGTCCAGCAGCCTCCGAATTCTTAATGTTTTTGATGATTTTGGTGGTCTTGTCTATATTGAAGGGTGTAATTGTCGTGTCGAGTCTGTAGGTTTTCTTGTGTCTAGCTGTTTGTCTGTCTGCGTGTTTCTGATTGTTGTCTCTGTTTAGGTGACTTATCTTTGCGTAGTGATTAACTCGAATGTTAGCTTGTTGTGTATATGTTGGGATATTATTTCGGCTGCGACAGATAGCCGCGTGTGAGGTGTGAATGCCGCTGTAGAGTGGGTAATGGTGTTTAGTCTTTATAGCCTGGGTGTATCTCTGGAGTGGTTTAGTGTTATTATGAATTCCCTAAATGTTTCTTTGTTTTTCTTTAAGTTTGTTGTTTATTTTTCTGTTGAGCTTTTGTATCTGCTGTTTTATTGCTTCCGTGTGTGGTGTTTGTTTGTTATGTTTGAGGTTGTTACGTTAACTTATGAGGTGGGCTATTTCTCTAGTGTAATTTGGGTTGTATTTCCTAATGTTGTCCTTGGGTATGTGTTTGTTTGCATTATTGATTATCTGATTGAATGCCTTGAGTGTTGTACTGATGTTTGTGAATCGTGTGCTGGGTCACACAAGTCGAATAATTGCAGAAATTTTGTAAATCTCCCTCCACGAGTCATATGCATGAGAAACCACAAGCAGTATTGGCCACAGTCATTGCTGTAGTAACTCTGGAATCGGAAAGGGTTCCACACTATTTGTAAAATTTGCAGTTGTTCGAGAAATTTTACAATAATAGTATCATTCCATGGATGTCCGGCCAGTGAATTAAAGTAGTACATACACTCCCTATTTTTTTAAATAAACGGCTATCCAATGGATCCCTTTACCAACGCTAACATCCGTATTTAAAATAAGTGCGCCACAGTCTCTCGTGATTGTAAGTTTCAACGTTTCATTCTTCGCAAACACGCCAAAAAATTTGGGGTATGAATCGATTACTCTTCATCACTCTCTGGAGTATAACCGTGTCCATTTGTAAAAGTCCGTGACTACACCCCGAAACCTGTCGACTTCGATTAGAACTTGCGACTCGAGGTAAACTACTAAGCTAATAGGCGCGACTATAGGCTTGTCGAACACTAATCTGACTGAGATGTTTCCGCTCTGCTGGGGACTTGTGTGTGTGTTTATATTCCCACAGAAATCTGGCGAGAGGTCAAACGGGTACAGGTTCGAACTCTGGACGAATTCATTCTGCGTTACGCCTGTCCCTAAACCTTTGCAAGCGCCGACACTATGTGCAAGATTGCTATACGCCTTCGAGCAAAGTGAAAACTCGTTATCTGTAGAATAACTCGTTTCCAATGTCCCACCTAAAGCCACCCCTTTGGCATACAGAATTACATTTTTAACGCCCAAATTTTCGACTTTAAATGCGGATTTTTGGTATTTGCCATTCACAGAAGCGTGCTCCTGCATTCCAGATAATATCCTTTCAGTTAGAGCCCCGAGAGCAATATTTTATATTTGCTTGAATGTTAAACCTGAAGGAACTGTAAACATCTTAAGCTGGGCTATATTAATTGGGTATTTCACTGTGGCATGTAGTAAATTTTTCTCAATTTCCAACTGCTTAGCAGAGCTTAATTTCACACGACGTACGCGAAGATATGTCTCCATAATATGAATCACCACAGGCTTCGCGCCCTCTTCTTGGTCAGCATCCAGATTTAAACAAATCTCAGGGCTCGTACGAGTGAGCTTTAATTTCATAGCGACCCCATTCACAAGCAGCTTTTCCTGGAATGTGAAATCTGTGTGGAGGCGCCCATAGCAGTCTTATATCTTTTTAGAATTTTTAAATTTATTCTTTATACTGCTTTCATCTCTAGCCTGATAATAACCTTCTGCAGTTAAAAAGGTATTCTTCACTTCTTTAGAAAAGTTATAGATAGATTGATAGATAGATAGATAGAATAACCTTTATTAATAATAATAAAATAAATACATTTTTTTCAATTTACAATGACATGAATAATTGTGAAGCTCGACTATTTATTTTATTTAATTTGGCCCTTAAGCTTTAGGCTTTACTGGGCTCCTATTAAAAATAAGCAGCTAGTTGTTATAAATTAATAATAATAAATAAATAAATAAATAAATAAGTATTATAATAGTTAAAACATGTATTACAATATTAAACAATATTAGTGGACATTAATCCTAGATTTTTGTTAGTATGCCATTATTAGTCGGGATTTCAACTTGGTTTTAAACAAATTTACATTCACAATATTTTTTATTTTCCAGATAGAATCGTAGGTGGTAGTAGCCAAACCCTGCCCAGATGGTGACCTGATTTAAATACACTTCACACTGGCTGAAGTGTAGAAAGTTGGTCTCTGGGTATACGACGTAGTCGTTTTCGCAATCCGTTCCATCTCAATGTGCTATTCGTGGTTTAGCGTACATGTGCACACAGCTTGAATCAAAAGAGTAAGGGCCTGAGCTCGGGATCACGAATTCTATAGGAGCACTCGGTGAGTTATTAGTGTTTAGCGGTTATCTGTAATAAAGTCGCTATGCACTATAGATATTTGTGTCGATGGCATGTCAAAGAGGGCCAGCTCCGATTTACAACATTGTGAACTACAGGGATGGATGAAACGTGCCATGGCGTGTCAGAAATAGTGACCTCTCTCGACAAGTAACAATCAGTCTATGATTGAAGAGAGCAACGTCCTTAGCTTATATCTGTTAAAAAAGTGGTCAACTATAGGTTTCATGAGCTTAGAACACTGCTTCTTTTTCGATGTCTTTTTACGTTTAACGCCACGAGTTGGTAACTCCTTCTTCTTTGTTCTTTCGGTTTTTGTTTCCGCGACCACGCATTTTTCGCTTTGTATCTTTGACAGTTTCGTCCCGTGTACGCTTTAAGTGTTTTTTAGAGCTTCTTTCGGCTTAACACCGGCCATTATGTCTACCGTGTTAAGACCTGATTGTAACGCCTTCCTGCCGAGATATCTGACACCACTCTTCAGTAAGGGGACAGCCGTACGCAGTATGGTTGAAAAAATGGACCCAATCCCACTCCCGCGCTATCTCACCCTTCGGAAGACCGAGAACGGCCTTTGGGTTATTCTATCGCAGTACGACGGAAGTGAAGCTTTACTATTAAGTTCCCGTCACTGAATGGAAACCTTTTCTCCTTAATCGTTCTTATATATATTGAGATACTGGTTAGTAGGTTAGTTGCGACTTTGACATAATGAGGCTTATCGTATGCAATGTTCAAACTCTTTCCTCTGTGTTTGGGAATGTGGGCGATACGCAGCAGCAGTACCTGGGAGTCCCCAACAAACTGATGTTCCACAATATTGCTGTAAATGTAGCACATGTCAGAGGGAGGGTCTACATCGTTCAATTTCTCCAATTTTAGCTGATACAATAAGCTGTACAAGTCATGTTGTGGTCATGTTGTGACTCGTGAAAAGTATCTCTTTGGAAGGCTGCCCCATATCTGCCCTCGGTTATAATAGTGAACAGTGCCCTGTCTTTAATATTTCTGTTAGTCTTCGATTTTAGAGTCAAAGTATGTACCAAAGTATCTTTGTTTACGATTTCGTATACTAAATCAAACGTAAGATTTGAACTTTTCAGACTCACATTTAAGTCTCTCACAATATCCTCGGCTGTATCGTAATAACCCGGTCCTAGTGTTACTTCTGCAGTGTAGTACTGGTCATCCCCACTCTGGGCGGAACCCATAGTATCGTTCCGAGTTACTTCGACCTTTTCACACTTATCACGGTTTCTAAGAACCATAAAAACAAGTTCTTTCTGGTCAATACTTAAAAGCTTGGTGGCCAATTGAAATTCGAATATTCCAACTCATATGATTCATGGCCTAATTCAATGGGCCTATGGAGTTCTGTTATAAAACTGGCCATGGTATTGCTAAGATGTACAGAGAAGAAGAGGATGGGAGTGTGACGTAGAAGTGGTTAGGTGCCATGTTGTATAATATTTAAGCTTCATTATTGCATCAGCTTTTATATAGGTGATGAAGGTCTCTGGGTACCCTAGCCATTTTACCAGGTACATTTTTCTCTTTCCTGAACCTTTGCTTCCTAAAATGTTTTCAATTTTAAACAGATTTTTTCTAAATTAAATGTCGCTTTCTGCATCTCCTCACCATAAAAGCCCCCTGCAATTTCTTCCCCATTCAAATCTTCAACGTAATACAGCATCACCTCGTTTTTAGGTCTCATAGCCCTAACTTTACAAATCTCACGTGTCCAACCTTGCTCAAATCCCTTGGCGAATTTATTCACCGAACGCGACAGCCTTATATAATCGTTGATTTTGAAACGCACAGAGCGTGGCGGTGTTCTATGATCACCTTTTCTCGCTCACGTTCTGTATGCGTGCCTCTTTTTAAATTTCGTTAGGTGTTGTACAAATCGCTCGATGGTGTGAACGATTGTATGATGAACCCAGCCACTCCAGAATGTCTATATGTCTGTATGTGATTTTATGTGTGAAATAGCGATGTATGCGTTCCTTTATGGTGCGCTGAACTCTTTCGGCTAAAGCTGCCTTATGTATAGAATTGCTAGTGTAATAACTAATATTGAACTCTGCCAACATGTTCTGAAAAGCTCGGCCTATAAATTCTTTCCCCATGTCCGTACAAAAATAGCCAGGAATCCTCTTTTCCTTCAGCATCAACGCTTTGGCGGCTTTAGCAACTGTTTCAGGCGACTTATTTTTCAGTGGAATTAGCCATAAATATCTAGGGAATACATCTATTATGAATAGGATTTAACGGTTGCCTCTATTATACACTGAAAAGCTCTGCATGTCTGTTAAATCTGCCTGCCAAATAGAATAAACTGAGCCTGCCAATATCTTGGCCGTTTTAAACCTTCTTCCCACCGGTTTTCGTCAAACTTTGGAGTCTACTCTATTCTCTCGGACGGAGGGTTCTGTACGCAGATATAGATAGTGTGATATTCACGGAGAGGGAAGTTGAATATATGCCTCCTATTGGGGAATTCCTCGGGGAGTTGGCTGACGAGATCACTGATGAGTATGGGGATAGGGCCTACGCTGATTCTTTTGTTTCAACAGGTCTAAAAACTTACGGGGTAAGGGTGAGGGTGGGGGAGGAAATTAAATATATCGTGAAGGCTAAAGGCATCACGCTTAACCAGGCGAACCGGCGGATCGTCACCTTTGATTCCCTGAAAAAGCTAGTGAGTTTAGATGATGATGGTGACCAACCACCCCACTGACTGTAGGAATTCATAACTTTCGAGCGCAGAAGTTGGGGGGCCTGGAGGAGTTTAGAGGGACGAAAGTGTGTTGTAGCACATACATGAAACGATACCAGGTGCTTGGCACCTACAACACTGTCCCCTTTCGTTACCGTGAGGTGTGATATTCCTGAAGTTGTATTCGCTAAAGTCTACAGATGTGATGAAAACACAAAGAATTTTTAGTCATCCCTCCTTTGAAACCTTTAAAGCCGCATTAAATCGTGCGAAGCATGAGGAGCAAGACGTCCAAATACTCTATCGTTATTCTGGTGAGAGCGAGCATTGCGGGGTTTCGCTGTTCAAACGATGTAATGGAATATGCTGTGCGATTGCACTGTACTAAAGAGTACATATATCGTGAAGTGAAGGAATCGACGTTTGCAGAAGAGAAACAAAGGATCTGGGTTGTGAATCTTTTTGATGATTGGTGTGACAGGAGATATTATACCTTGTTACATCACATCGATTGATGTAACACTGGGGCAGTGAATGTAAATCTTGTGATTATGGACAGTTTAAAATATTTTTTCCACGACATCCATGTACATCATTACGAGATGCGCAGCGAAATTGTAGCTAAAGATTTATGTGAATTTTTAGTAGAGTTTAGGGAAGAGTATCTTTTGTCCAACAAAAAGGACAAGTATGGACACATGTTTCTCTCAAATAGACCGCCAGAGTGTTAATAAATGTGTATAGTTAAAGAAGATACAATGGTGAATACAGTTACCCCTGAACGTTGTAGAAGGTTTATGGTGCGCATTCCAGGAAGTGTGTGTGAGAAAACATTAAAACCGATATTACTTCATGTATCGCAGGTGGAAAAATTCTCTAATCGCTTACCCAGTATAATGAAATACAAATATTCGCCTGATTCACCAGTGCGCCTCGAGTCTTTCATGATGGAACAATCTCGCACACAAATCAATAACGTTTGGCGGGTTCATGACACAACCCTTGTGCCTCATACCCACCCCACACCTCCCACCACTCAACCGTCCGCACGTTCCCGCCGAGTGAAGCAGCGCCGGCGGCTCATAGTCGCCTCAGATCTTCATCCCACTGGACGTGCTCTCCTCGCAGGATCAATAGAAAACTATTAAAAGATGGAACTTCCGTTGAGCAGCATCCTCAATACAGTATACGACGTGTCCGTGTTGAAGTCAGTGCGTGTATTCAGGCGTAATACCGGTGCTATGAATTATGTTACATCACAATGTTATTTATTTAAGTGTTGAAGAGATGAACAGATTCTTCGTGGTCGTTAAAGTAGCTTTGGGTGTAGGCACAAAAAGAGAGCAGATTAGAGATGCACCCTCATACGCCATTATTTGTACGCTATGCGTAAATCGTGATACAAACCAACCTTGCGTTGATGTACGGTTGATGTGAAAGAATGCTGCTGACAATAACGCCCTTATCCCCACATGAAGCCGCTTCATTCTCGAATGTTTGAAGTCATCGGTTTCCGTAAACTGAAACCTATATTAGACCCACGTGTTGCTGATATGCTTATTTTGACACGGTGCTTGAATATGCGTACACCGCCCTGCTCGATGATTTTACCAAGTGTAGGGACGAACAAGGCGAGAATGAATTGGAACTACAGTAGATGCGTATTTAGAAGGTGCAGACTCCTCGAAATATCACGAACTTTGGTACAAAGGACTAGAACGGTACAGAGCTGAACTCACCTTCACTGTTTACCCTGAAGAGTTATTACTTTATATAAGACGTAGTTGTTGGCATGATTTAGAAACATACTTTAATTGCCGATATGAGTTGTGAAGATTTTACAGTTGAAAAGGTTAGCGCGGAAAGAATAAATGCGCATTTGGAAAGGAATGTTTATAAATTTGAATTTAATGGTGATGTTGTAGCAAACGATGTCATCTTTGTGCGTGCTTTTGACTGTATTCATCAGTGTTTAAAGAGCGTGATAGTTTAACACCCATTGTAAAGTGGGTACAAAAATAGTATTAAACGAGTTGAAAACCCATTATATTAATGTTAAATCGTCTTTATTGTGCAATACAGAGCAATGAGGATGTAAATGTAGATTCGATTACGTGCGAGTTTTATTTTAATTAAGCGTGGTAGAAACTGACCTTAAAGGTGTTTCCATTATATATATATATATATATATATATATATATATATATATATGTATATATATATGTGCTATGTGCTATATGTGCTATGTGCTATATATGTGATAGCATGTGCTATTTATTTTGTTGTATATAGAATTCTTCTGTACTGGCTGTATTATTTTTTTGGCGATATATATATATATATATATATATATATATATATATATTTCTCCTGTACTGGTTGTGTTATGTTTGATGTAAATATATGTGTTAAATAATTCAAATTATTCCTGTTTTGCATCTAATGTATATACATATTTTGTATTTTGATATAAGTATACAAAATAGACAGAACGACGTAGTTGTTTTATTTGTACTTTACACCATATAAACAAATATTAATGAAAATGAAGGGTGTGTGTGTGTGTGTATATATATATATATGACGATAGTGTGTGTGTGTGTGTGTGCATGTGTGTGTGTATCTAAGGCGACTGGCTGTATTCTCTAGCTGTTTCGACTGGCAAGGATTTGTGAACTGACAGGCTGGCCACATTTTACTTTTAGAACTTGCAGTGAGTGGTTGCGCCGCTCCAGCTAGCCAGTATATGTATATATAGGTCACTAAACTAAGGGGATTACGCCATACCCCTTCTCAACTAACCGTCTGTGAAGCTAAAGCCGTCCAGGAAGGCTAGTGAAGAATTCAAAATGATTCGCGACGGCGCAGTGTAAGGATCTCATCTCTCCTCCTTCTTGTGTTTTATTTTAGGTTAGGTTACACATATTTACATGCATAAAACCCACATACATAAATATATTTTTGTCGGCCTGAGCAGCCATGTTAGAGTACCACTTTGAGATCTCACACACACACACACACACATACACACACACACACACACACACACACACACATACATATATATATATATATGTATAATTTTGGGGGGTATTGTTGCATAACCCCACCACCTTGGAGGGTTGGGGGTGGTTAAAAACACTCTCATCATGTTGCATGCAATGGCGCAAGATGCAATATTGCAATGTTGCATACAATTGCATTGCACGCTCACATTTTGCGGGTATACTACTGCTTCAAATAAATTTTCAGATAGGAATACACCTCTTTAAATTTGTAAAGCGCTTATACCCAGGTCTCATACCTCATCTACCCAAACAAAGTTCAACAAATAATGTGATTCCATTCGAAGCAAAGAAGCTTCCCTACTTGTAATCCAAAAATATAGATTTAAATGCTAATCTTAAATATTTTTCGCTCATGTATAGTTGACCGCACATGTAATGTTCCCCGCCTCACAGGCGACTCCGTACATGTGGCAAAGCCGCAGCGATAGTCAAGGTACCCCAACTGGGGGAAGGTGAAGTGGAGGGGGGACAACCGAGTCCAATTACGTAACACTATTTTTGCTAAAACCTGAACCCCCCGAACGTTCCTTAACGTGTGGGGTGTGGGGTGTGGGAAGTGTTACATAACATCTTAGGGGTGCCTGGTCTAGCGTTACAGAACGTTCTTTGGGGATCTGGGGTTAAAAGTTTTAGCCCCTAATTAGCCCCTAATTATAAGGTAATGTCGAAGTTCAACGCTGTTCACTATCATATTAATCGTTTATTTTATAAACACAATGTTTACTAGTCTTATACAGTAATATGTTTCCATTATGATTACTGCAAGTCTATATAAACAGATACCAGAATACAATTTTTTATATACTAGTGAATTTGAACCAAAAATAGACATTCCCCAATCATCCTCCACACTCCCTCATTCCCTTTCCCCACCCACCAGTCTCGCGTATATTAAGTCATTATGTACCAATACTAATAAAGCTCTTTGTAGAGTCCGTGTGCAGCTTTAACCTTTACTAACTTACGAATCTACACGATATATATATATATATATATATATATATATATATATATATATATATATATATATATATGTATTGACATTAAGCGAGAAAAAGATTGAGACAGTGTGAGAGAGAGTGAGGTAGAGGGGCAGAGAGAGTTAGGGGAAAATGGCTTATTGATTGTTACACAAAGAACTTGCTAACAGTTTCGATCTGAATAACAGTAACTGATTATCAAAATCACATAAGCATAATCCACCGTTGTACTAGCATAAACATATTTATATACGGGTGTCCCAGGAGGAAATGTCAAGAATGCACCATTTGACTCTTCGGGTATTTCTAAGTAGAAAGTATTATATCGACATGTGCCTGATTCCCAACCGTTACCTAGATACAGGCCTCTACATTTGGGTAACTAAAACATAATAAAAAGCCGATCTTAGATAATATTCAATGACATTTAATGATACATTGGCAACTGTGCAGATCGTCACATTATTTATTTACATTATTTATTTAGGTACGTCTTAACACCTGCTCACTGAGTCCCCATGCTGTATTTGAAAGTAACTTTCAGAACAGATTTTTTGTTAACGTTTGGTGCGGATTGCTACAAAACTACCTCATTGGGCCACATTTCATTGAGGGCCGCCTAACATTGTACAATACAGAAATTTTTTAGAACACATCCTTCCCCCTTTTATTGATGATGTACCTCTTGCATTCAGACAACGGATGTGGATGCAACACGATGGAGCACCACCTCACTACGGCAGGGAGGTTACTACATACTTAAATGAACGGTTTCCGGGAAGGTAGATTGGACGTGGAGGACCTGTGGCATGGCCCCCTCGTTCGCCTGACTTATCTCCGCTAGATTTTTTTGTCTGGGGGTTCTTGAAGAGTAACGTTTATCAGCGGGGTAAGCCCGAAACTAGGGAGCAGTTGGTTGCACGTATACAGGATGCGTTCATAAACCTCAGAAATGAACTTCCGCGTTTTCCTTGGCAAGACTCGATGGATCGGAGGCTCGCCGCGTGCATTGAAGAAGGACGGGGTCACTTTGAAACCATTCTGCAATAAGTGCAATAGTGTACTGTATGTTTGTACTTTTTGTAAACCACAAGTGTCATTAAATAGAATCTAAGATAGCCTTTTATTATGTTTTAATTACCCAAATGTAGAGGCCTTTATCTCGGTAACGGTTGGGAATCAGACCCATATCGATATAATACTTTCTACTTAGAAATACCCAAAGAGTGAAATGGTGCATTCTTGACATTTCCTCCTGGGACACCCTCTATATACTTATAAATTCATACAATATTATACTAATGTTTGTGAAATGACGTTGATGAGCCAAACCGTGGTGTTGACATGGTTACTTGCTGTCGCCGTCCAGGAGAGACTACATATGGGCGTGTCAGTAAAAACCGTAAGGTGACTGTTGCACGAAGCAGGATATCACCACCGGTTTGTGGCTGATGCCTATTATATTAATAGTGTTTTCAGATTGTATTTGTATTACACGGTGTAACACTGATTCTGTTTATATAGAATTTTGTATGTTTTTATATGCATTTGTGGGCGCTGAGTACAAATCTGGCCTTGGTTTGTGTGTATCATCAATGGTTTCAGAGATAATCCATTTTTCATGTTTTATCAGTATAATGTTATTATGGGCGCAGCAATATCACAATAATCAGGAATTGTTGAGAACAATCCGGATGTTCGTTGACAGTTTCTTGCTCTAGAAATTGCCCGAAACTTCCACTGTGCTATATAAGGAAGAGCGCAGAGTCTGAGAAGTCAGTAAGTGTGAGCACACAAAGAAAGCAGGTTGTTTGTCTGATGGTTACCAACACTGAGGTACTGTATTTCTGTGCTTCTCTGTGCTGACGATTTGAGTGTTATCGATCCTTTTTCATTGCGAACATTATTTCAGTGTTGTGAATACATCTTTTTTCTGGAATCTGTAACTGTTGCAGATTTAATAACTCTTTTCTCTATATCTGCAGGTTATGATTAATGTACTGTAGTACAGTTTGGTAAAGAGAATGGCAACTAGAGCTTGTAAATACTCGCCGGATATATTCTGCTACGTTCGTGGGTATTACATAGGCCCCAAGCAAGTATCGCACAAGATTGTGAAAGGCACCAAGTTCTGGATCGCGTATCGGCTCTATTTTGGTATGCCTATGGGTGACCAAGATAAGCCCTGGGCTGGATCGATTTTACATTTTTTTCGATTTCCATATTCTAATAGAAACACAAAATTGCGCATGCATGAGAAGATAGCCTCTGCAAAATCTTAGCTTAATAGGTAATCATCTTCTGCCCCCGGCAGAGCGATGAAAATCATATTTTAGTAGTCAAAAATGTATTTTTCTTATAATTTTTAAAATATTTCAATATGCATCAAAATTATTCCTAATAACTATAAAGTCGATGAAAAAGACCTCATATGATCGTTTTTCCAAGCGCGTTGTCCTACGTTAATATCTTTTGCCCCCGGCAACAACGTCAAATGTTGAAAAAATAGGTAATTTATATACATATTTTCAGATCGGCTCTTTGTCTTAAATAATGCATTTATATATTTCCCATAGCATTTATATCGTTGCTTAGGCATGAAATGACACACACGCAAAATTTTATATTTTAAAAATTATAAGAAAAATACGTTTTTGACTACTAAAATATGATTTTCATCGCTCTGCCGGGGGCAGAAGATGATTACCTATTAAGCTAAGATTTTGCAGAGGCTATTTTCTCATGCATCGCAATTTTGTCTCTATTAGAATATGGAAATCGAAAAAAATGTAAATCGATCCACCCTACTGTACATAGCAGTTAGTTTGGCATAAGAGGGCCTAAAAATCTTTGTCAAGTAGGTAAATATGCTTAAGCTATCCCTGGAACAGAAGGGAAATGCAAATAATGGACGCTTAGAACTTAGATATAGCATGTGAAATTGCTTTATAACATATTTTTAACTAACAGTGCTAAAAAAAATATGTACAGTCGCACAATTTGCTGAAGACTGAAAGTACAAAAAAACTTTCTCTCTATATGATTTGTTAAATAGTACCTCCTTAGTTAGGTTTGAGGAAAATTGGCTACTTTGATGAATGAGGGAGATATATTGTAAATATATGAATCTAGTACTAGGCTGTAAGAGAATCCTCTTCCTTTACTGTATTTTATCAAGAACGTACCCAACTTTTTCTTATTAAACTCGACTCTTTGATACTTAATTTTATTGTTTTAGGCTGAAAATCCCCAAATGTTGATTTTTTGTTAATTTTATTGCAACTTCTGCTACAGTTTCGCTCATTTAAAATAATTTCACTATTCAACGTAGCTAAATATTTAGAAAAACTTGTATTACATCTTTTCAAACAATTTTCTGAGAATTTAACAATTCCTTAAAATACGGTTGACTCGTCCTGTCTCATCTGCTTAGTTTAAGAACTGCCAAACCCAGTGTATTAAAATACCATCTTCGTAAAGTAATACTTCTGCACACTTGTATAGGCGCTAAATTTAATAATACCAGCTTTCTCAACATCATGTAACAGGGTTGGGCCAATTAACTTCAAAATTAACTAATTAAGTTAATTTGAGGATCTTGCCAAACAGGTTAAGTTAGCACATATTTTGAAAATTAAGTAGTTAAGATAATTTGAGAAGTTAACTAGTTAAGTTATTCAATTAGCTTTTGTTTTCTTGGAAGTAGTCCGTAAAACCACCGTTATACCTAGCCAGTCGTGATATTTTATATTTAACACAAGGAATTGACGGAAGAATGCTTGTTCATAGATTGGAGTGATGTCTAAGTTAAGAAGGCTAGAGCACACTGAAAGAGTAAAGTAACTGGTATTGAGAGAATCATCTTTTCAATCCTACAATGCATATTTGGCTGACTTGTGTTTGGGTGAATTCTAGGTGTGGGAACCGCAACATTTGGCTGTTTCCATTGTGTGTGTGTGTGTGTGTGTGTGTGTGTGTGTGTGTGTGTGTGTATACCTGCACAAAAATATACACATTCATTATATACATAGATATGTACATGTACAAATAATCGAGGAAAAAGCTAATGAGGTCGTAAATTTACAAAATAGTAAAGCTGTGAAGAGTTTGTTCGTCATATCCACAACCAATAAAGTCAAATTCATTAAGCTTTTCTCAAAATTTAAATGGATAGTGTACTTAAAATAAGTGTAGAGGTCTCAATGACTTTAAATGTTGTATAAAATTACTTACATGTTGTAATGTGATGGTAGAATGAATAGAGATAAGTACGCTTTGCTTTTAATTAAAATCTAAATTTCCTTACCAAGTTGCTTCTAAAAAAATACTTCGGTCTTGAATGATTGGGCTGACGAAATCAGGATCTTATATAAGGAATCAATTGCTGTGAATGATGTCACATTTCCAGGAAATTTGTGGGTGGAACTTAGGCAAACGCAGCGACTTTCAGTTTTGAACTTTTTATTGAAAAGAGGAAATTTGTGAATTCAACTTTTGTATTTCCAAGTTTAAAAGAAGTTTCCATGATCATTGTTTGAGCTGTGTGCGTTGTATTAATACAACTCTAAAGTAATTAAGATATATACAGGGTGTCCCATAAGTCCGGCATCATAGGAAAAATAATAAAAAAGGCAAAACAAAAGCTTTTATTTACAAAACGTGCTCAATATGTCCACCATTGTTTTCAATACACAAATTCAGACGTGATACCCAGTCAGCAAGCACACGGTGAATGATGTCAAGAGTAATGGTGTTACATGCCCTAATAATGCGCTGCCGCAAATGTTCAACACTCCTAATTTTCTCTGCGTATACGAGCGCTTTCAAGTGGCCCCAGAGATAAAAATCTAGTGGCGTGAGATCCGGGCTTCTAGCTGGCTATTCCACAGGCCATCGACGTCCTATCCAATGACCATGGAATTGTTGGTACAGGAATTCCCTTACTTGGGTGCTGTAATGTGCAGGAGCGCCGTCTTGCTGGAACCATGTTGGGAAATTTCCTTCTTCGTTCAAGACACTGGAAAATGCTTCTTCCTTGAGCATACGTAGGTAGGTGCCTCCAGTGACATGTTCATCGAAAAAGAGGGGGCCTATGATGCGATCCTTCCAAATGCCACACCATACCATCACCCGAGATGCACCTTGTTCCTTTGAAGAGGTATACCAGTGACGGTGGTTTTGAGACCAGTAGCGGGTGTTTGTCGATTTACCTCACCATTTCCATAAAAAACAGCCTCGTCATTGAACAGAATGGTGGACGGGAAATTGGCATCCCGAGCATATTGTTCCGTAGCCCATTCACAAAATTCCATCTGCCGGTCGTGATCATCTTCGCTTAATTTCTGTAGGATCTGAAGTTTATATGGATGCCATTTGTGAGCCTGAAGAATGCGATGGATGCTACTTTTCGACACTCCTGTCTCGGCGGACAATCGCCGAAGAGACTTATTGGGACCTCTGTTAAAATGAGCCAGGATAGCAGTCGCTGTATCATCGTCAGTGGACCTCCTTGAAGGTCCACTGCGTGGTTTATTTTCTATGGATCCTGTTTCCTTAAACTTTGCAACAAGTCTGCTAACACAACTCTGTGTTATTGGCTCGCGGTCTGGATGCAGTCTTTTAAATTCAGCAGCGGCCTCTCTTTGACTCCGATTTCCTATGAGTAGAATTATCTGAATTCGTTCTTCCTTGCTCACAGATATTATGGCCTGTAGAAAGAGAAAAATATGAATTATGGTTTGTAGAAATAGAAAAATATGAATTTATCCTATGATGCCGGACTTATGGGACACCCTGTATATATATATATATATATATATATATATACAGGGTGTCCCAGAATTAACTATCTATTTCAATGAAATCGGACAAATTTAATAAAAACTGACATAATTTTGTGTTTATTACTAAATTATGATACAAAAACAAATAGATTTATAAATCATAAGTCAAAACTTTATTTACTTGAATGTGATAAGCCTTTTTCATCAGTGTCGAACGCAAGATTCTATGAACTGTTGTCTTGGATATGTTGAGTCTTCGACCGGCCTCCCTAACCGAAGTTGTTGGTTCATCCTCAAACAATTGTCATACCTGTTCGGTACTGTTACGTGCTGTCCTTGGGCGTCCTCTTCCCACCTCGTCGTGTACGGATCCAGTTCTTTTAAATTTGTTCACAAGTTCACGAATCGCTTTGTCTGTAGGACCGGTTCTGTGGAATCTTCTTGTAAATTTTTCTCTGATTTCATTACATTGCATTCCTTTGATACAGGATGTTACAACAAAGATGCGTTCTTGTGTATTCATTATTAATAGGGTTCTGAAAGAGAATGAAAATAAAACTATGAAAAACTATGAAAAAATTATGAAAATAAAATTATGAAAAAAATTTAGAAATTTATACATTTTTAACACATATTAAACATGATAAACATAAATAAAAGTGTGTTTTTAAAAAATGTCCGATTTCATTGAAATAGATAGTTAATTCTGGGACACCCTGTATATATATAGGCTTTGGCTGGTGATGTTAGTTATATATTTAATTATGCTACCGACCGAAATTATCATTCTGATGAAAGTCAAGTTTGTCTTACCACTTTAGGCCTACAGTTTAACGTGAAATGCGAACCACACTCCATATATATATATATATATATAATCCTGATAGGCGAATTTTATTAAAGCTATTTGGAATTAATACAACGAAAACAATTAAGAGATTGAAACTCATTTCTCCTTCGTATATTTCATCAGAATCGTAAAAAAAAAAAAAAATTATAAAGTAACAATGCAATAATACGACATTACAGTATATGATGATAACGGGGTGATACGATATTGTTAAAGATCAAACATAGCCATAATTATAATCACAATATTTATTTAGTGGTAACAAATTATTAAGCCTATTATTTATCATTGTTATTGTTATTATAGTTTTATGTAATACATCACAAACATAGATAATAATTTATCTCTTGTAATACTTTATTTATTTATGAATTAATAATGTCTCATTATCTCTAAAATAGCATAAGGTTTCACATTAGTTCTGAAAGATTACAAATCTTAAGATTTAGAACATTTTGGACGTGAATCTGTGACATACGCAAATCACAAGTTCTCCACGCTGAGTAATAATATTCAATTAACATTATATTTAACGGTTGAAGTTAGATTCTCCTCATTATTTATTAAGTATTACACGTGAAACATCTCAAGTGTGCTTTGGTATCGTCTCACAGTGATCTTAAATAGAGAGATTCAATACATTAATTTAGGGAAAAATTCTGTATTAATTTTATGATCTTAATGATAATAATAGTGATAATAATAATAATAATAATAATGCTTGAAATATGCAATATCTGCATAAAATCTTAAATATGGTCGTAAGATTATAGTAAGGCATAAAGACTCGTATTCATAATCATATTAAATTTTTTCCATGTTAAATGTGTTTACTAATATCTAAAATATGCTTGCACAGGATAAATTGTCATAAGTCTAGACACCAAAATACTGGCTAAACCAAGTTAAACCTGATGATTCTACTTCTAGTCTCACGAGAATGCTTAGTTATTAAAATATTAGATACAAACCTACAGCCTTACACTCTGAATAACCTGCAAAAAAGTTATGTGTGTCTGTGTTCCTTCAACAATACATCCCAAACTAAAAACTTTAATTTCTTTCAATCTTGTTTTTCCTTTTCGGTTTCCGTACTAAGATTTAACAACAATAAGAAAGTGAAGCTGTGTAGCAACATTTTATTGTATTGTAGGCCTAATACTGATCGGTACTTGAAATGAACTAGATTTTCAGTAACAACACCTGGACAGATGAGTTGATTGTTCGAACCTGTGGATGGAATCAAAATCTTCACAGAAAGCCATAACTCCTACTGCTGCTTCACTAGATATATAATACAAATAATCAAACGTATTCTAAACTAAAATTATTTACAAAATAAGTATTACAGTTTCTGCTCTTACAAAAGCACGTTGCTTGTAAGCAGTAAAATGGCTAAATGTGAAAATATCCCAAAAGTATGCCATAGTCAACCTAGTTACAAAGTTCTCCACTTTCGTAGAAAAAAAAATATATATATACTCTTTGGTAAATAAATTTATCACAAGGACGGCTTTTGAAGTGTCCTGTCAACTGTTGTAGTGAATATTGGAAATTAGCTAATTTAATTAGCTGGATGGTTTCATGAAAGAAAGATGTATTTTATTACTTGAAATGAATAATTATGCAGGAAAGGATGCGGGAAAGTACAACAACATTAGCTTAACATTGTTGGTAGGAGTAGTAATAAAGAATAATATTCAGGAACAAGTGATTAATTTTAATTTTGATAAAATGTTCCTGCCTGCATATGCTTGTTAGCCACAATGCTTCGATATACATACAGTATATGTTGCAGGAAGGAGGGGGGCAAGTGCGAAACTCCGAGGCTGCTGAGAACTATACCTTTTTTAAAAGGTGGTGTACTGTATAAGATGCTTGTATGTGTAGTGAGGAAAAGATAAAGAAGTGTGTGTGCTTGAGAGTATGCTGAATTGTTCATGGGTAGAAGAGAGATGGAAAAAGATCAGGTAAGGAGCACAGTGCTGGGAGAAACGGGGCTTAAACACTCCCTGTCCTCTGGTTGAATGATGCCGACATTCTGCTCCTTATATACAATATGTCTTTAGACTTCACTTGTGTAAATATGCCTGACTAGTAATTAAGTTTTACGTTTAAAATATATGTGTAAAAAGAGTATGGTGGATTATATACATACAGTATATTGATTTTGAAAAAGTTTCTTTATCAACGTTTTGTATGAGATCTGAGAAATTAGAAGTAATAACAGTTTATTCGTGCAGAGATATATAACTGTATGCTTGAAACTGTAAAGATTGTGGATTGGTTCATCTTGCTACAAACAGGCACGTATGGACATTGTTGTAAATGGTATGATTGACTGACACGTGTATGAAAAGTGAAAAGAATGGATTATTACGAGAAAAAAAATAGGAAGCTGCTAACAGACGCTAAATTAGAGAAGTATTACTTGAAGAAATGTAAATAGGTGTTAGTCATGACGAAATAGAAAGATTGGTAATAAGTTTCTCTACAATTCAAATACATGGAGAGAGAGAGAGAGAGAGAGAGAGAGAGAGAGAATCTCGGTTAAAAATGGAATACCCTGAGAAAACTCAACAGGCAGTTTTCTTTCAGGCGGATATATTAAAAAATAATATTTTAGCACAAACTTAGCTATCTTTTTATTGCGTTTTATATACTGTATACAGTGTATACTGTATATAGTGTACCAATAATCCATATACTTTTTGCATAATATATATATATATATATATATATATATATATGTGTGTGTGTTATATACTGTTGGTAAACTTATCTGATTTGAAATAAGCCAAGAAAATAACATTATTCTTTAATCTCATAGGTGTTCATTCTCTTATGAAATGGTAACTGAGTAAATTTTTAATTATAAACAAAGGAGGAACAAAATAAAAAGACAATTGCAATTACTGGGTTACGGAAACTTAAGATTAATAATTTGTTATTTAATACTGTGAAAAGAAGTCATGGCGAAGCTGGAAAATAAGATTTGATGTTTGTAGTACAGGGTGTCCGAGAATTATCTGTACAATTTTTGGCTGTTATTAAAAGTCAACCATGAAGTGTAGAAATTCCAGTGTTGTCCCATTTTACAGAGAAACTCATTAAGTTTTTTCTGATAACAAGTTTTGACAAGTCTTTTCTTTTTCAGATATTCATACACACCCCTCATCCTTAATGAATCCACAGGAGAAAGCACAGTGTGTTGAATGGTTTATCGAAACAAAATCAGATACACAAGTTCAACGAAGGTTTAGAACTAATTACAACAGAAACCCTCCATCAAGAGTAACCATACGAGCTTGGTATAAAAGGTTTAAGGAAACTGGAAGTGTAGAGCATAAGAAAGGAGGAGGGCGGCCTCGAACGTCTTTTGAAAATGTCGAGCGCATTCGAGAGGCTTTTGTTCGCAGTCCACGCAAGTCGACAAGAATTGCATCACGAGAGTTACAGATACCTCGTTCGACAGTGCATGATGTCTTGCGTAAACGTTTGAAGTTGCATCCTTACAAGTTGCAAATCTTGCAACAGATTACGCAAGAAGATAAGGTCTCTCGTAAGGAATTTGCAATGACTCTGCTTGACAGAGTCGACCAGGACAATGCGTTCTTGGCAAGAATCATGTTTTCGGACGAGGCAACTTTTCATGTTTCAGGCAAGGTAAACAAACAAAATGTGCGCATATGGGGGTCACAAAATCCACATTGCATAGAAGAGCACATCAGAGACAGTCCTAAAGTTAATGTGTGGTGTGGCCTGTTACATGATCGCGTGATTGGACCATTTTTCTTCGGTGAATCAACAGTGACCTCCAATACCTACCTGAACATGTTGCAATACTTTGTCTATCCGCAATTGGAAGCACTGCATCCACGCATCATTTTTCATCAAGATGGCGCCCCCCCACATTGGGCCTTCATCGTCCGTAAGTCCCTGAATGAGACATTCCCAAACAGGTGGATTGGCCGTGGAGGTGCAATTCATTGGCCGGCTAGATCTCCCGACATCACACCCTGTGATTTCTTTCTTTGGGGATTCGTCAAAGATCTTGTGTACAATACGCGGGTGACAGACATTGATGATTTAAAAGTAAGAATCACAGCTGCTATTGAGCGAATTGATGTGGATATGCTGCAGCGTACATGGCAACATTTGGATTATCGATTGGATGTTTTGCGAATCACTGATGGTGCACATATCGAATGTTTGTAACAACGTTACTTTAATAAAAGAAACTTTTGAAAATACAGATTCTAAATACTCTTGTTTAAGAATTTTACGTGTGTTATCAAGAATTTTATTAAAAGATGAAATTGTACAGATAATTTTAGGACACACTGGAATTTCTAAAAAACTTGTCAAAACTTGGTATCATAAAAAACTTAATGAGATTCTCTGTAAAATGGGACAACACTGGAATTTCTACACTTCATGATTGACTTTTAATAACAGCCGAAAATTGTACAGATAATTCTCGGACACCCTGTATATACATATACATATATATATATATATATATATATATATATATATATATATGCACTAAAATCACAAAATAACACGTGACCTTATTAATAAGCAAACAACCACAAGGAAAAGGAAACACAAAGTCCGAGCGCTCGGACTTTATGTTTCCTTTTCCTTGTGGTTGTTTGCTTATACATATATATATATACACATGTACATATATATATATACATACATATATATATACATACATACATATACATATATATATATATATAATGTTATAATGTTATAATGTTTCAGACCAACAAAGACCCTAGGATCCACTCATGGCTGGTCTACCTAACTGTGTTCGTAATCGTGCATTGTGTATACACATACGAGGAAAAGTGTAGGTGTGGCTGTAAAGACTGTACAGTAATGTAGAAATGTGTGTGCACCCATTATGGGTCACCCATTTAAAGGTGTTTGTGGGGCAAGTGAAGATCATGAGTTTTTCAATACC